>CAHIKZ030000793.1:0-35000 GCA_903632075.3 Acanthosepion pharaonis
TTAGCATGTCCATATGGACGTAATGGAACATCTTGCAGTGATGGATGTCATTGCAAAAAATCTTTCAGACTGCACACAGCAATCATCATGTCTCTGTGCTGATGGATGGATGGGAAAAGGTTGCAATGAACGTAAGTAAAACAAATGACAATAATTCTTACAATCACATTCAAATATAATTGACTATTTTCATTCATTTTTCAGAGAAGAATGACAATTGATTATTCACCAGAAATTCTTTTTACATTTTTATATGGCATGTCCATATGGACGTAATGGAACATCTTGCTGATGGATGATGGATGTCATTGCAAAAAAATCATTTTTCAGAGAAGAAGACTGATTATTCACCAGAAATCTTTTTCATTTTGTCATGTCCTGTGACTGATGGATGGATGGGGAAAAGGTTGCAATGAACGCAATAATGTCTCTGTGCTGAAAACAAATGAACAATAAAACAAATGACAATAATTCTTACAATCACATTCAAATATAATTGACTATTTTCATTCATTTTTCAGAGAAGAATGACAATTGATTATTCACCAGAAATTCTTTTACATTTTTTAGCATGTCCATATGGACGTAATGGAACATCTTGCAGTGATGGATGTCATTGCAAAAATCTTTCAGACTGCACACAGCAATCATCATGTCTCTGTGCTGATGGATGGATGGGAAAAGGTTGCAATGAACGTAAGTAAAACAAATGACAATAATTCTTACATTCACATTCAAATATAATTGACTATTTTCATTCATTTTTCAGAGAAGAATGACAATTGATTATTCACCAGAAATTCTTTTACATTTTTTAGCATGTCCATATGGACGTAATGGAACATCTTGCAGTGATGGATGTCATTGCAAAAATTCTTTAGACTGCATGCAGCAATCATCATGTCCCTGTGCTGATGGATGGATGGGAAAAGGTTGCAATGAACGTAAGTAAAACAAATGACAATAATTCTTACAATCACATTCAAATATAATTGACTATTTTCATTCATTTTTCAGAAAAGAATGACAATTGATTATTCACCAGAAATTCTTTTACATTTTTTAGCATGTCCATATGGACGTAATGGAACATCTTGCAGTGATGGATGTCATTGCAAAAATCATTCAGACTGCACACAGCAATCATCATGTCTCTGTGCTGATGGATGGATGGGAAAAGGTTGCAATGAACGTAAGTAAAACAAATGTCAATCTCTATTACAATTTCATGCAAATATTGGGACATTATCCTACAATCTGTAAATATTCAGGCCAGAAGATTTAAATAAGTATATTGTTTAATAGATAAATAAAAACAGAGCATTTACTTAAGTATGAGTATTGAAAACAAATAAATTAAAAATCTGTCAGATTTAATTAATTTCCTAATATATATATATGTGTGTGTGTGTGTGTGTGTGTTCCTACAGATCTTCTTCATATGTTGATAAGTTATGATATCTCCAGACAAATTTTTGAGCTTTTTGAGCAAATTTTTGAGATCCATTCTTTCTTATCACATTGTGAAATGAATTTTATCCTGAATGCCCTCTCATCTTGATCTTGTTTTTACTAATGCAGGTGTCCCAGGGTCCTATACTTGATCCTAATGTATTTTTAATTTTCATTAACAACCTTCACTTTGCCATCAGCTCTCAACTTGGTATCTATGTTGATGACATAATGATTTACTCCTGTCTCCATACTAAGTCCGATCAGTTTCATAAAGTCTAATTGGCAGCTGATCTCAAAAGATCTTCTTGTTGTTAACTGGGGCAAAGAATGGCTTGTTAATTTTCATGCCTCCAAAACACCTCCACTTTTTTCAAATAAATTTTCTACTTGTTATCATATTTCAACTTTCATGGTAACGCTTTAGATGAGCTCTTCACTATGGTATCTATACTTTATTAATTTAAGTGCAGTACCAGACTACCAATGAGTTCTCATCAATTTAGAGCCAAGTTGACTAGATGCAACCATAAGTTCTATGCTGTTTCTTTTCTCGTACTTCTTACTTGTGGAACTCTCTTCTGGCTCCATTCTTTCCAGTCATCTTTAATCTTTAGAAATTTAAATCCAATGTCAATCACTAACTACTGTTTCTCTGATTACTCTTCTATTGTTTGCACTCCTTAGAAATGTTTCTGTTTTCTGATTTTTTCTGATTCCACATGTCCTAGTGGCTTTACTGACTTGCTTGTGGTGAACTCAATTAAAAATAATTTTCATATAAAAAATATTATATATAAATAGTAAAAGCAGGTTTTTGAATCATCTTGATTAAAAAAAAATATCTGAATTAAAGAATATTATAAGAAATATTTTAATTCAACATTTTTTTAAAAGTAAATTCTTCCATGCTCAATGTTTGCATGATTTGCATTTTATGAAGTACATTTACTTATTTTTTAGAATGTGATGATGGCACTTTTGGTGATGGTTGTCAGTTAAAATGTCATTGTGCAGATGATTTGCAATGCAGACACATTGATGGCAAATGTCTGGATGGTAAATGTGCAGTTGGATACAAGGGAGAGAACTGTCAACAAGGTAAAGAGTTTCATTTTTTAATAAAAAATGATGTTCATATAAAATTTCAAAATGAATCCATGAACAAATATAACATAGATAGTATTTCAGTTTACTATGGAGGTGGACAGTGATTCAGTGATATCCATTTTGAATGTGCTGGTTGAACAGTATGAGGGTCATTCATTAAAATAATTTTATAAAAAATATTACATTTAATAGTATGTACATAAATTGAAATTCATTCATTAAAAAAATGTCCCGGAATTTAAATCTGATAAGAAACTTCGAACCATAGTGCATGGATGATATGTCCTCCACGTAGGTTGGACAGGAAAATGACAAACATTTATAGTATTTTCTGAGAGAATGGTTACCTGGAGAATGTCACAGCAGGAATCACTCTCCAGCTCCATAGTAAACTCAAAAGACAGATGGAGGGAATTGTTGGACGTGGAAAGTCAACAAGGTAAGTCTCCTCCATGGAATCAAATAAAAAGTATTGTCCATATAACGCAAAAAATATACATATAAGGTATCTTTCAAATTGAAGGTTTTCATAGAAATCAACAAAAATATTAGCTAAAACAGGACACAAGGGGCTGCCCATCGAAACCCCATCAATTTGGGCATACATAATATCATTAAAGCAGAATGCCACCCCTCAATAGCTAAATGCATAAATTCTAGAAACAAGTTTTCAGGAATGCTAGGGGGACCAAGGTGACCCCTATAAAGAGTTTCAGTGCAGATCTGTAAAGTGTCCTGAAGAGGGACATTGATTAATAAACTGACAATGTCAGAAGACACCATAAGCTTGTTCAAAGAATGCAAATCTAGATCTCTAATAAAGTTAGTCTGGAACACAAAAAGTGCAATACAGTTTGGAGACCGGCTGCAACATTCAGGCAGGTAAATATAATTAATACTGTCTAATTAAAGACTGAATATTTACTTAAATAAACTGTATCTATAAAAATAACATATAAGCAGAAAATGTATATATATTTCCATATTTGTTTTGGTGTATTTTTACACACACACACACACACACACACACACACATACACATATACACACACACATATATTGCAAAAGACTGTTTTTATATTTTAAAAACTTGTTTGAAATTTAGAATTTATTGTTCTTTTAATGGCTTTAATTACTTTTTTTTCTGTCTCAACTCTTTTTCCCCTGATTTATGAACAGAAAATTAAAATAATATATTTATATAATGCAGAAGAAAATGCTTTTATGTTTAAAAAATGTCTCAAAAATATAAAATTTATTGTATTTCCTCTGATTCAGTTGACCTAAAATTAATTCTGACAGTTACATTGGTTCCTCTTCTGGTAATTTTTATCATCATTGCACTTGTGATTTACTTCAGGTGAGGTTTATATATTTTTCTTTAATTACACTATTTAAAAAAATATAACATATCTTACTGATTCATTTGAATTGAACAGATATTTTTCTAATTTACAGCTGATCTGTGTGTGGTTAGTATATGTTTTAAATTTACATTTTTATTTTGGCATATTTCATACATTTAGGCATTATCTAATCAGAAAGTAATAAATAAATATTTAGTTGATAATTTAAAAATATATTTTAAATATGGATCAGCAAATAAAATATAAATTTATTTTATATTGTAGATTTTAAGCAATGTTAAAGGTCATTATTCTTAAGCAAGAATTAATTTTTCTTGTTAGATATTTTAACACAAAGTTCCTAGTTTCTATCAATCTTTAAGTGACTTAGAGTTATGCCTTCTTTATTCTGTTTGTGTTTTTGGGAATCAGCAAAAGCTGTAGTCTGTATTTTCATTTTTGAGAAATTTGAGCAAGTAAATATTTTTATACAGAAAGAAAGCCAGATTTTATCAAATAATTTATTTAACTATTGTATACTTCTCAATTTAATGTTTGTGACTGACTGTTGTTGAGTTTATTTATATTGTTGTTTCTTTATATTATGCTTTGGGGAATTTTTTAGAAGGAGAAATTCAAAGAGAAGAAATAATCATGTGAAAGAACCATCTGGAAACTATATTCCCATGGAAACAAGTGAGTATATAATGACATAAAGAGGATGAGGGTAGTTCCAAAAAAATCTTCTGGCAACTGATGTTTTGGTAGAAACTGAGAAAATATATGCAATGGATGATTAAGTTGACCAATCACTGTTTGACATATGTGATTAAAATGTTATTAAAACTTAAAATCTGATTTTTAGCAAGAGAGACCCTCTTTCAATCACATACTTTAAAATGCTGAGTCTAATCTAGATGAGAACATCAATTTGGGAAAATGAAGGGGTACTTAAAAGTTCTTACCCCAAATCACTTCCAAAAATTTGACCAAACATTAGAATTTTCTTGTTTAAAAGCTTTTTGTTCAGTCTGAGAAGTTTTCAAGTGCACTAATAATTTTAAAAAAGGGGAAGTAATCACTGTGAAACAAATGCAAAGATGATGATCTCAAAAAGTATTACATGAAGTCATTGAAAGAAGAAGACAAACAAGATTAAAGAAAGAAAACTGACTGGCTTTATTCAGGTGGAGAAAAAGAGAGAAGGAGTGAGGGATAATGTTGTGTATGTGGGGTAATTTAGTAGATGTTAAGAAGGACTGCTTAAGATTCCTTAAGTTGGGGCATTTCTTATAAAGTTGAGCAATATCAGAAGTTGGTCTATGACTTCTTCTTTATGTGCCGTGTCTCCTCATGATGTAGGTGATCATGGCTCTCCACAACTTTGTGTGTCTTGTTGTTCTTGATAAATTTTGCTTTTCTGTTATTTTTCCTAAACCCTATTCCACCATCCATTTACACAAGCTCACTAAGTATATCATGCACTGTTTTACTCTGTCCCTCTTGCCTTCACACTGTCCCATGTGAATCAGATTTTCCAAGCCCTCCTTCCTCATTATGTGCCCTAGAAATCTCAACTGTCTCTTCCTGATGTTAAGTATAATTTTTCTTTTTGTTTCCATTTTCTCTAAATTTTCATTGTTGCTCACATGTTTGGTCCATGTTATACTCAACATCCACATTTCTGCTGCTTCAAGTCTCTTCTTTATCTTTGAGGAGATTGTCCAGTACTCACTGACATACAGGAGGATTTCTTAGTACTCTGTTCAGTTTTGGAATACATTTTTGGTTATCCCAATATTCCTTCAGATTTCAGTGTCACACATTTCATCCTCTGTTAAAATATTTCCCAGATGTTTAAGTCTCCACACTTTCTTGATTCTGGTATCTCTGACTTGCAATTTGCACTTTGGCCTCATCTTTTTGCTATGTAGCTATCCTTATTTTTCAACATGAGATGTTTTGCACTTTTAATTGCGGATTCAGCTTTGCCATTTACTTGCTGATTTCCAGGGCTTGCCGTGAGATGTTCAAATCGCATTTCTCTGAAAAAGTGCTAAAATGACAAGGACATAAACTGAGGTCCAGCACTGAAAATCACCTGACATAGAATCCTATATCTCACAAAGTTTAACTTTGATTTGCAGATGACGATTGAAATAGTAGTGTCCTCAAGTCAATCTATTTCCAAAATCTCAAATCAACATTTATGATATATTCAATGCTGTCAAACTCAAACAGGTCAATGCTAATTTTCTGTCATGAATAATCAAGCACATCATGCGATATCAGTGTTTTTTTTAAGCTGTTCTGTTTTTGAACTTACAGTAAGAAATGTATTCACATATGTATGATGACATGCCTAGTCAAAAAATACATTCCCTAGTACACTGTAGGCATTCACCAATAACTATTAGTGAAATACATGTTTGATATAACTTTGTAAGTTGAGTGGACTGAATACATGGTCACCTTTAAATATGAGACTATCTGAAGTGGAAATCTCATTATGCAAGTGAAAATATAAGCATATTGTAACTGGAAGGTCTGCTTTATAAGCCAGCAAATAGTAATTAGGAAAACCCTTTATATGATCTGATAATATGGCAAGTAATATGGTTTTCTTAAGCTGTTTACATACTTCTTCATATGTTGCTTTGCAGATTTAAGCAGATACTAACCATATTGATAAGTTCAGAATCTGTCAGCAGTTCATATCATCTGTCAGACATGATTGTGATAGGATGTCCACAACGTACACACACTTTCTCTTGAGATATACTATGCCGATATCATATTCTTGAGAATGCATTTTCATTTCTTGTTGTTGATTTGGTACTTTTCAGAGCAGATTCTTCATTATGGCTTCTCATGGTTTGGGATCCAGTGAGAATACAAATACATTTCCTTCTCAATTTATGCATACCACTGTTCTATGCATATGTCACAGATTTTCCTTGTAGTAGGGCTGTGCCAAGCCCTTCTGCATTCGAATCATACTAAATTACAGGGGCTTCCCTTGGGTTGTAAAAAGTGAGCACTGGTGTAAATCTGTTGCATATCATCCATGTGCCTGGGTTGATAGTATGGAGAAATAGTGCAGTTTGGTACTCTTTAATTTGGTTAGCCAGTTTAGTTACAATGTTGTAGTTAGTCCACATTTGTTTCCAGACTTTTCAAGCTTCTAAATGTTTTGTCTATGTCCAGCTTGATTGGTTGTAATATATTTGACTGAAATCCTTCTGCCATTTTCACACACATAGAGACAGATAGTTGTAATGGCAGTGTTGTTGTCACTTCAAATGTCAGTATATTTGAAACTTACTTTTTTATTGACATAAGCTGTAACATAATTCCTTGCTGCCAACCTGTTATATTAAATCATTGTGTTATGATGTTGATTTGGGGTTAGTAAAGACAAATGCCAAATAACACGTAACAATAAAAAGGGGTTTATTAGGTTGGTCAAGTGGAGGAACAGAAATCGTCTATAACTAGCAAGCTCAGCCAAGAACTTCTCCGACTCTGTCTTTTGACATGCCACTATTTAACGTCTTTGTTTGTAGACAAGTTCATGTTTCAAGAGGGGTGGTCGAGCATTTTCCACAAAACACCTCCCTTTGAGATTAATTCCAGAGGAATTAATATCTTTTTCTTTTTGGGATCTGGACTTAAGCGTTCCACCTTTTTCTTTTTTCTTTTGCTTGTCCTTCTTTTGGACAACTGTTTCAGGCAATGGTGTAGTTGGTATATCAAATAAATCATATAATACCTCCATTACGCTTTTTTTTCATTTTCTTTACATATTTCTTCGATGATTCTTTTCCTTAATTGGTTCAAATGTCTATTTTGTGCGTCCATTTTTTACTTCTTATCATGTACAACATCTTACCAATTCTTTGAGTTACCACTCCATCTTGACAAAAATTCCTTCCCATTTTTGTAATTTAAAAAAAAACTTTATCTCCCGGCCTGAAATAAATTTCATATTTTCATGCGTTTTGTTCTGGTAACTCTTTTTTTTTCTTTCCGGCAGCAGCCTATTGAACACAGATCTAATTTTTCTAGCAAACATCAGTTCAGCTGGAGACATCCCTGATATTGCGTTTGGATTTGGTGTTATTCTGTATATACTTAAAAACTGCTGTATATTACCATCATCTGTATTAGTACCATTTGTTTTTTAAGGGATCTCTTGAACGTATCAACAAACCGTTCAGCCTGTCCATTTGACCTAGGATGGTACGGTGAAGTTGTGATGTGGTCAATTCCCAGAGTCTTACAAAACGCCTTAAATTCACTTCCTGTGAATTGAGTTCCATTGTCGGTGACAATTTTTTCTGGTACTCCAAACCGTGCAAACTGTTCTGTAAGAAAATCTTTTGTTACAGAAGCAGTTGGTCTTTAGCACTTAAAAACCTCAGGCCACTTGGAATAGCTATCCACAACTATCAAGTAAAAATTACCATTCATGGGTCCAGCATAATCTATGTGGAGTCTGGTCCATGGAACATCTGTTTTTGGCCATGGTGTGTATTTTACTGGCGATGCTTTCGCTGCCATCTGACACCCTCTACAAGTTTCACTACCTGTTCAATGTCTTCATCCATATTTGGCCAATAAATGTAACTCCTCATCAGGGCTTTCATACGTCCAATACCAGGATGCCCCTGATGAAATTCCTTCAAAATCCACTTTTGTAGTACAACCGGTATCACGACCCTTCCAGCATATAACAGCACTTCATCACATATTGAATATGCTGGTGAAGAAGTTTTATACTTTTCTGAAGTTACAACTTCTTTCATTTTTTTAATTAAAATGTCATTTTCTGATTTTAATTTTATTTCATCTAATGTCACCGGTAATTCTTTTACTGTGTTATACATTACTTCAACCAATTCATTTTCTGCTTGTAACGACGCTATCACCGTATCTTCTAGCGGTTCCGAAGATGTTGGGATCAGTCTAGATAAACCATCAGCATGGCTTAAATTTTTAGACGATAAAAATTCCATTTTGAAACTATAATTCAACAAAATGGTTCCCCATCGTTGCAAACGGTTTGCCGTATGAGTAGGTATACTCTTCTTCGAACCATAGATTGAAAGCAGCGGGCGATGGTTGGTCTGTAATATAAACCTTCTTCCATGTATGTACTTATGGAATTTTTTACAAGCATAGATGATAGCTAAGCTTTCTTTCTCAATTTGAGAGTACTTCTTTTCTGCGGGTAATAATGTCCTTGATGCATGTGCCACTGGCTTCGTATTGCCGTCTCTGAATTTATGCAAAATTACCGCACCTATTCCGTACTCGCTTGCGTCCGATGCCACTATAATTTCCTGTTTAGGGTCATAATTCCGACGTCAAAATATTCTTTATTTTGTCAAACGCCTTCTGACACACTTCTGACCATTCCCACTTTGCTCCCTTTTTAAGCAATTTATTTAATGGAGCCGTAAGGCTGCACAAATTAGGAATATATATCCCATAATAGTTATCAAGTCCTAAGAACGCTTGTAGCCTTACTACATTTTTGGGAGATGGCATGCTTTTGATCGCTTCTGCCCTTGCCGGATCTGGTCTTCTTCCATCAGAGTCTATTATCTGCCCCCAAAACTTAATTTCACTCATAAAAAATTCACATTTTTCAGCTGCAAGTTTGAATCCATATTCTTCAATTTTTTCAAAAACCTCATTAATATGTTCCAAATGTTCATTTCGATCTTTACTTTTTATCAAAACATCATCATGATATGCAATGGCGAAGTTCAACCCTGCCAGCACAGTGTCCATAATTTGCTGAAAAATACTAGGGGATACTTTTAAACCAAAAGGCATACGGTTAAATTTGTATAAACCCTTGTGTGTATTTATAGTCAACAATTTAGAACATTCTTCGTCCACTTTCACTTGGAGATAGGCATCCGATAAATCCAATTTAGAGAATATTTTTCCTCCACTTAAACTTGCAAAAATGTCTTCTGGTGAAGGCAAAGGATATGTGTGGTCTTTTAAGCAATCATTTAGACCCGTAGAGAAATCGGCACACATCCGAATTTTATTATTCTTTTTCTTAACATATACAACAGGGCAGGCCCACTCTGAAAATTCAATGCGTGAAATAACTCCTAAATTTTCAAACCGTTCCAATTCTTTGTCAATCTATTCCAAAACACCAAATGGCACATTTCTTTTCGCTTGAAAATAGGTTTTACATTTTCCTTCACTTCAAATTTTGCCTTCGCCTTTTTGCAACATCCAAGACCTTCTGAAAATACTTGTGGAAATTTTATTTTCAGATCTTTCAACAAATTTTCTGTAACCCGATTTTTACATTGAGAAGAAACATTAATTCTATTGCAAAAAAGAATTTATAGGAGTTCCCATAAATTAAACAGTATAATCTAATCTGTTCCAAACAAATTTGAAGCATTTTGTAGCACATACACTTTAGACTTTAGTGTCTTACCAACAAATGAAATATTACAAGAAAATTCACCTTGAAAATGCAATTTTCTTCCAGTTGAGCCACTTTTTTCAGTCTTTTTAAGCAAAGGTCTGCCTATTTTAATTCATGTTACTGTATTAATAATGGAAATATCACTTCCAGTATCTAGCTGTAGTTTAACATTTTTTCCATTAATTTTTACCTGTACGAATTTTCTTTTCTGCCCCTCCTCAATCTCGTGACAATACAATATTCACATCTTTTTTCGACTTAAATTTTTTCTTTTGCTTTTACAATGAGTACTTATATGGCCTTTATTGCCACACGAATAGCAATTTTTGTCGCGAAAAAAACATTCACTTTTAAAATGACCACCACCGCATCCAAAGCACGTTGGTTTTTTAACGTTTTTATTAACTATTCCCTTTTTTGGTCGAATAGCATGGACACGGGATAAGTCTTTTTCTTCAATTTGGGTATTGTCATGTTTTAAGTTTTCAGTTCTTTGACATTCTTCTGTAACCTTCTGCAAAGTAATCTCGGAATTTTGTTCGAGTTTTGCCAATATTCGGGACCTTATGTCCTTATCTTTGCTAGAAGTCAATCCTTGAACGAATATCAAACATTTAAATCGATCAATTGAAAGATCATGTAACATAAAACGTTCACACATTCTGTTAACATTTCCAGCATACGTAACAACATCCTCATCGTCACGCTTTACCATATTCAAACACGAGAAACGAGTATGAAACAAACTAACTCGCTCGCCAAAAATACTAGATAAAGTATTAACAGTTTCTTCGAAAGAAATGTCAGCAGTTTTTCTTGGAAGGACAAAATTTGTATACTTATTATTTTCATCTGTACCTAACTTTTGTAAAAGTAAACTCACTTTTTGTTCATCAGTCCAACCTTCACATTTTTTTTTTTTTCAAATATTGTTTCAAATCTTCTGAAATACGCAGGAAATGTTATTCCCTCCTCTGGGTTAAATTTGAACTCAGTAATAGAATTAGCAATACCTTCGGCCGTGAATGACGAATTTACTGGATTCTTAAGTAAAATTACTTCATATAAAGCCTTTGTGTCATTTCGCTGCTGAACTTGTAAATCCAATAGTTGTTCCCGAAACAATTTTTGTTGCTCTTTTGATTGAACACTTTTTCGAAAAAATCCAATAGTTGTTGAATTTTGTTGCAGTTAGAATTTGACTTTGTTAATGCAATCAAATCTTCCATTATGCGTAATAGATTACACAAAACACTTTTCGAAAACTGTCAAAAAGGGAAAACATGTATATATCCACAATAAGCACAAGTCTTACTTCTTTTTGGCACGTTGAAATCCTATTTCTTCGTGAAGAACAAAGTTCGACGTATTGTTTTTTTTTTCTTTCAGTGCGTGAAAAAAATTATATAGTCCACCTAGAGTTGAAAAATTCTCCAACGTGATTCCTCAGCGTGATGATTTACAGGGTTAGAAGAGACAAACGCCAAACGAATCTGGTAAGAATCGCTACTGTTATCATTTGAAACGAATTTGGGGTTTTTCCTAAAGTTTTCGGCCTTTTAAAAATCCCACCCAAGGACGAACTGACCTTTTGAAGCCGATTAGACGGTATATTTGAAGTACAGACATCAGGGATTGACCTAGAACTTTTCCGTTCCCTTCTGTCTTTGACTGCTAACAATTCAACGTTTTGTTTGTCAGCCAAGTTCACTCTGTCTTTGACAAGATTCAACGTCTTTGTTTGTAGACAAGTTCATCTCCAAGAGGGGTGGTAGGTTTCCTACGCAACACATTGAAAGAACACAACAGACACAAGGGAGATACTTGCTTGTGACCAGTTTTATCTGGGTAAAGGAGAGGAAGATGGATCACTGGGATACGAAAAGGAACAAGAATCACATTCCTTAATGTTAAATAGGGATCATGTATTAAATGATAATGCAACAAGGGAGCATTCATTTAATGGTATGTAACAGAAAATAACACAGGGAGTTGTAAAATAGATTTATAATGATTATCATTCTTTCTTTCATTTGAGACATGTTTGCCTTTTTTTAAAATTCTTTTCATGCATCAAAATTTACTTTAAATTATATGCTGCTGATGATGTGAATAAACAATGAAATATTATCAAAATCTTTCATCAGATCATATGAAGGGTTTTCATAATTATTTATCTACCTTTTCTTTTAAAACTGTCTACATAACAAGCTAAGTTAGTTTGTAGATTTAAAAAATGATTAGACAAAAATGAACCTGTTGTCAACAGTCTGGGTAAATGGCCCTGGAAAAAGACTGTAAATTTTCTTTTCTGTTTCTTCTAATTTAGATTGCCTAAAGATTTTAAAATATTCTTCAATTTCCTTACAGAATGAATTCCATTAAAAAAAATACACTTTTCTATTTACAGGCATTTTACAAGAAAGCAATCAAGAAATCCTCACAGATGGAGACATTCTGGCTGAAGATGTTTACGATGATAATGTTGTATTGACAAAAGAAAATTTCTTATCTTATGTTCAGCAAGTGAAAATGAAAGCAGACCCATTTTCAAATGAGTTTTCAGTATGTAATTATTTTAATGATATACATATATATAAATGTATATCAATTATCATGTATAGTTAGTTGATTATTTCAAATGTGATGTTACTTGTAGTTGGCACATTTATTTCTATATCAGAATAAACCACTTTGAAAAGGTTTATTAAATCTAAAAATAAATACAAATATATCTGGGTAATATGCATAATTTAAGTTAGATATTTTTTTAAAAAAATTGGTATTAATCGATGCAAAGGAGTAAAGACACAAGGGGTTAAAGGGTGTGAAAGAATTAGGAAAAGAATGGGAAGAGAAAAGAGTAATCAAGAGGACAATAGATAGCAATTGATATTGCATTTAAATTTTTGAAGATTAAAGTTGGCTGAAAAACATGGAGCTGGACTCAAGTGAGGAAAGAAACTGCTAGAATAGAACTTATGGCTACATCTAACCAACTCAACTGTAAACTGATGAGATTCTGATACCAATCTAGTGCTGCACTTAAATTCCGAAAGTCTAGGTACCATAGTGAAGAGCTCATCTGAATAATTACCATGAAAGTATTTATAGAAAAGATATAGAGAGGCAAACTTATGGTAATGGGAAAGTGATTAAAGTTGAGGTGCCAGATCACAACCAATAATATTGCTGATTTTTCTTTGGAATTTATTAATCTGTTTAAGATAAATAGTAGGGGCATTATATGACAGCAATATCTAAACATGCAATATTCTAAATATGATATATATATATATATATATATATATATATATATATATAAGATAGATTCTGGAGAGAAAAACTATCTTGCCCAACACAGTAAACCAACTTTCTTAGCAACTGAGATAGCAATGGATTCAATATAATCTTTCCACTTTATATCAGCTGAGAATGTGAGCCCAAGAAGGTGCAACAAGTCATTTTCTTGAAGGTTAGCATCAGCCATGCTGATGAATAGCAGAAATGCATCTCTCAGATGATTAATGAAGAGAAGTTTAGTTTTGGAGTGGTCAAAATTAACAAGCCATCTTTTGCCCCAGTTAATATTATTTTGCACATTGGCTGCCATTTTGAACTTATAGGTCTGATCAGCCTTACTATCGAGGCAGAAGTAAATGGTTGTGTCATCAGTGTAGATACCAAGTTGTGAGCTGATGTCATCAAGAAGATCATTAATGAAAATTACAAACAGTAGGACCAAGAATTGAGCCCTGGGGGGCATCCATATTAGTACAAAAGAATCTAGATGAGTGGCCATTCTGGATACCCTTTATTTCACAATTTCATATAAAAGACCGGATCAGCAAATGAAAATGAAAGCAGACCTATTTTCAGATGAGTTTTCAGTATTTAATTATCTTAATGATATATATATATATATATATATATATATATATATATATGGAGGGTGCAATGGGTAAATTGTTGCCACTTTTTTTACTTTTAATTTGAACCAAGCATTGTTTGTTTTTATTGACTGCTCATAGTAGGGTCAGTTAGGCACTGTCTATTAAAAAAAGATGCAATTTATTCCACCAGAAATTTGAAAATGGCATGCTGTATTGCTTGGCATTTGTCCTGAAAGCTCCAATACGAACATTTCAGACTGTTTGGGTGTCAATCTGAGGACAGTGTACAGGATTTGGGAAGAGTTAGATGAGTCTAATGGTGATTATGAAGGTACAGCAGCTCAGAAAACTCACTCTGATCATTTTGATGAGAAAAGAACTCCTGAATTTGTTGGTGAGGTCCACAGACTCAACATTGAGTACCTTGAGGAGTTAGTGCTGCCCTGTGTTAAGAGGGTGGCTGATGGAAAATCCTATATTTGACAACAGGACTCTGTACCAGGCTACACAAGCTGAAGAACCCAATCCTGTCTATCCGACAATTTCTGCGTCTGCATTACCCCTTACATCTGTCCACTTAACTCCTCAGACTGCAACCCTTTTGATTATTATGTATGGGATTCAGTTGAGCAAGAGACCAACAAAACTCTTTGTAATACCAAAGATGAACTGAAGGTAAGGATTATGGCAGTATTCACCAATTTAAACAAGGAGACCATTCAGAAGAGTTGCAGGAGATTCTGAAGTTGTCTGGAGGCTGTGGCTGAAGCCAATGGTAATTTTATTGAATAAATTTTCTCTTTAGTATTGCAAGATATTTTTGTATTATTTTCATTTTTGCATAAATTAAACAACAATTTATCCATCACACCCTATATATTATAAAATTAGTTTTATGGTATTCTGAAGCAATGTATGATATACCTAGTGGGCTTAAGCAAGTGTATGAAAGAACATGGCCTGGGGGAAGTAGCAAATGGACAAAACTTACTGAGAGCTACAAGGGATAGGGGGAGTGGAGAGCTATGATTGCCTACATCTTGAAGAGACACACAACATTAAAAAGATATTTATGAATGAAAGTGCTAAATATCAGGGAGAGAGTGTATGTAAATATAAAAGTGAACAGTAAGGTCAACAAATGGTGACAGTTTCTTTCATATATGCTGGTCAATGGTGCATTATGAGTAGTAAGGTCTAATATATTATCCTAATGGTTGTTGGGTGGGTGGTAACAGTTATGTTTCAAATTATTCTAGAGGTTATTGCATTGAAATAATTGTGGATTTGAATGTGGTTATTTATATCTATTTTATAGTGTTGTTTGTTAACGTTTTACTCATTATTTATTAATGATTACTTCATTATTCATTATTGATAATTATTATTACATTTACTTGTGTTTATGTAGGTAGTAGTTTGTTAATTTGTTAATTCATTTAATTATTTATTTAGACTTTTTATTGTGAGACCGGAAACTACCTACACAATAGTTTCCAGGCCTATATTAAGTAGGCGACATAGCACTTAGAGAGTGACAGTGAGTCAGAGAGACAGTGAGAGCATTTACGACTACCAGTATTTAACATATAGTAAGCTCCAGTTTTACACTATATCTGTTACCTGTTGTTAATATATCTTTTTACATCTAATTCATGTTCCGTGTTTTACTTCTGTGGTCCCAACTTTGGCCACACATCACTTTTTTTTGTTTATTTTATTAATTTTTGGGGTGTTGGTTATCTTATATGTATTGGATTTGTCTAAAGTATTTTGAAATATCTGCGTTGTACATATATTTGCTTTTTTATGGTTGTATTTTACAAAGTATGTTTTCAGTTTTTGATTTTTAAGTGATGTAGTAAAAACTTGTTTTTGTATCTGCATTTTGAGATAAATTTTGATCATTTATTTAGTAATTTGTGTTAATCTGGGAAGATAATTATTTCTCCTCCAAACAGAGTAAATGTATAATTATGCTTATAATTATAAGACACAATTATAATTAATTTATCCAACTAACAATTAAAAACCCAGAAATTTTAACCAGATAATGCAGTTCTTTTGATGATGATTGCATAGTGCATGAAACTATAAGTCATACAGTCAGCATGGGGTGTTATTTATTAATATATACTTAATAGCTCTGTTATTTTTAATTTATTGTTTTATTTACATCAAATATATATATATATATATATATATATATATATATATATATATATATATATATATATTATATGAATTTTTGAACAATATATTTATTTATATATATTTTTTTGAATATATATATATTTTATGAAATGCACATGTATACTAGTTATCATGCATATTTAGTTGAGTATTTCATTTCTGATGTTACTTCTATTTGGTACATCTGTTTACACATCAGAATAAACCATTTCACCTTCAAAAGGTTTATTAAATCTAACAATAAATGCAAATCTATTTAATATCTAAGTAATTTCTATCATATTTATTAGTTTGACCTGTAAAAATTTCTTGAGTGTTAACAACTCAAATTATTCACTATGTCATGCCTTTGTTCTTTCATTTTTGTCTGTATTTTCTTATTTTCTTCCTGATTCATTCCAACTTTTGATGAATGTCTAATATTTTTATCTTAATGTTATACAAATATGGATTAGTTTCATGTGTAAAAAAGAAATAAAAGATGATTATTTTTGTAACAAGTAATAATTAATTTATCAACTAAATCTAAGATTTTAATAAATAATAATAATAATAATGAATAAAAGGTAATTATTAATGATATTTGTTGTTATTTTTTACAGTGCCTTGACAAGCATGTTAAGTATCCATGTAAAACAGGCAAATCAGTTGAAAACATTTGTAAGAATCGTTGTAAAGCCATATTGCCCTGTAAGTATCATAAAGTCTTTGAAAATATCAGTCACAAAGTTTTAGATTATCTTTCTTGAATTTTACAACATTATGACAAACCAAGACTATGATGATGAAAAAATCATTGGGAATATTTTATCTATTAAGATGCTAATCAATGGATGTTCTTATTTTTAGATGATCATTCCCGTGTTGTTTTGCACAGTGATGGAACATCAAGTGCAGATTATATTAATGCCAGTTACATCAATGTAAGTTATTTCTCCTTTAAATTTCATTTTATTTTTACACTATCAAGAAGGCTTTCCTAATATTTCAATAAAATCTTCAGTTGAAAGGATAAAAAAACTTAATCTATTATTTAAAAATTGAAGTTGACTTTGTGTCCATTTGATGTATAAGTGTTACAAGGCATAAAATCCATTTATTTTTTTAATCACAAATAATTGAAAATGTGTGGGAGTTGATGTGCATATTTTAAGGTTCTCAGCAGGAAATACATTTGCATATTTTTCAGAAAGAATAAAATATTTTGGCAATAATTACAAACAAGAAGGCAACAGGATTAAAGAATTTCAGAAAAAATATAAATTTTGTGAGGTTTATTCAGTTGAATATAAATGTAATAAAAATCTATTAATAGAGAGTCATATCAACTAAATGAGAAAACATGGCTCCTCATTTACTGAAAGAATAAAAGAAAAGCCCAATGACATTAGAAGAATAGCATTTGATAAATAGATTTTTAAAAATGCAGTATCAAAGATTAATCATTACTTTCTTTATTAATAATCTTTATTAAAAAAGTTTACAAACTGTGATATTGCTTTTTAAATAGGATGATACAATTCCTTAACATCTGTAATTTCCAAGACTTGTTAACTGTTATGATTTTTTTCAAATTATCTGGTCAAATACCAATTCTATAATAAATTTTAATTGACTATTATAGAATTTCAAAGAAGATTCATAACTTTCTTTCAAATATCCTTTAATAAATTTGAAAAATTTTTGACATTAAGGTTCAAAGAATTTTAACAGTGTGCATGAATTGAATAGGATACAGATTTTTACCATTAATGGTAAATGAGTGGAATTCTTTAGATCTTTAAATGCGTACCCAAGAGATTACTTCAAAGGAGATGATAGATGACAGGAGTTAAAATATTTTTTAATAGTCAAATTCCTATAATTTTAGTGTAACTACTTATAGAATATAAAACAACTTCTTTCATGGTTAAATGAATCATTATATTTAATGCAGTCATCTTATTTGATGGTGCTAACTTGACTTTCAGATGTTCATCTGTAAAAAGTCTCATAAAGGTGGTTACAGATTATTATTTGTAACAATATCAGTGAAATATACATGTAGTATTCTACTTTATGTCAACTCCTCTGTGGAGTATAGAGTTAAAGCCTCACCCAGCTAGACATTGCTATTTGTGGTTTCTATATCAGTTAGGTTTTTTCTGAGTAAAATTGCTACCCTCACATCCAACCAGTTTGGGAAAATGAGTATTCCGAGACTGATTGCCAACCAAGAATGGAGCCCAGTCTACCAGCTTTTAACCGTTGATTAAGAAAGAGGTGATCATGTCTTTACTTGGAAAAATATATTTTGTAAATGAATGATTGATCCTCAGCTGGAATTTGATTCAAACACCAATCTAAATTTTGTGCTGATAACCAATCTTACACACATGCATCCATTTTTCAATGACACCAAATATCAGTTTATACAGTTTTACAGATATCTTTTTGTAGACATCATTCAATTTGATATATTTAAATAAATATTATTGATCTACAGGGTGCACAAAAAATAACTCCCTCTTTTATGTATGATGGACTCATCAATGTTGTAAAAATTATAGTTAGATAGGAGAGTCCATCATAAATAAAATATGCACTTTTCAATCATCCAGTAGATTGACTGATATTTTGATAACTTATGAGGCCAGAAATTTGTCATTCTTGAAAAAATGATCACAGGACATATAAGATTTCTGTAAAGACCAGATTCATTAATTGATTTTTAAAGATTTTTACCTTATTTTTGCTTGTGTGTAATTCTGCATAGGAGTTAAATGTGAGATGTAAGAATTTTTAACAATACAAAAAATACACAACATTACCAATAATTCCAATTTAAAAAAAGTTCTTGGATTATGGTATCATTTTTGTGCAAAGATGTCAGACATTAGTAGTTTTATAGTATCTAATATTGCAAATCACTTTTAACAAACAAAGTTGATTCATTCAGCAAATGTTTGTTATAATAAAAAGAAGTTCAAAATAATTTATAGAAATTGTAAGAAAGAAATGGACTTGAAAAAAGCTTTGACCAATGGTTATCTGATAAGTTTTTGTTATTTTAGATATTCAAATTTTTTTTTTTTTTAATATATGTTAGAATTCTAAACTTAAAAAATATTAAAATTAATCTGATCCTGTGATAGGTTATGTGATGAAGTGAATTAATCTATGATCTAAACTTGATAATGTGACCTTTAAAAAATACATGACTTGGTTATCACATGGCCTGTCAAAAAAATTGTCAAACTTAAATGTTGAAATATTAAAAAATAAAAAAAATCACATAACCCATGGTTAAAAATAAGGGCATGTGGGTTAAAGTATCAAAATCTAATTTTAAAACTTTCTTCTAAACCCATACTGTTAATTTAAAAATAGTTCTTTCATGCTTAACTATTACCAAGGACAATGCACAATCTTTTGTTATTTGATTAAGACATTGAACCTTTGGGATGTTTCAATGCATTTGCACTATTTTTTTAATCCATAATTCTAAAATTTTACTCTTTTCTGCAAGTTATGTGGTCTTTCACATTTTTTTTAATTGTGTAGGCCTGTACTAAAGAGTAAATGTTGTACTTTTTATAAAATATTAATATTTATATAATATACCACTGTCTTGTAATGTTGTGAAATTTGTTACAAAATGTTTGTTGATTTTGTAAATAAAATCAAATGATAAACACAATGAAAATTAAATAATTATTAATTCATTGTTTGGAATAATTAATTTTGAACAATATTTAGATTTAAGCACTTTTTAGCATTTGTACTTTTAAAAGTCTTTTGAATCAGCACTTATGGCTGCATTCATTAATGATTTTCTAATAAAATTGAAAAGAACATTGTTTTACAAATGTTGGAACACAGCATTTCTAATATCATTTTTTTTTCTGACATTGACTTACATGTTCTTAAATTTCCAGTTTTTTTTTTATATTATCTTCTAAAATATATAAACACAGAAGATAGAATTTTGGAAATTTCAATTGTTGTTTACATTTTTGAACAGTTTGTTTTAAATTGCAACTGTTGTGTTTAAATGAAATTATCACAAGGACATTTGCAGGGCCAATAAGGATGCCGCCCCTGCAAGCTTTTTGGAAGGAAAAAACAGTGCTGACAATGATTATCATGAAATAATTTATTCACTGTACTTTTCTATTTCAGGGATGTGAAAACCATAGATCTAAAATTACTCCCCATGTTGTTTTGTTTGGGAAGCTATTTTTCCTATCACTTATGTTGAGTTTTGAGTGAACCATAAATTCAGTGAGGAATATTCTCACATACTGTTTGCCCTTGAATCTTTCCAGATAATTTGGTGTTCAAGGTCATTTTTCAGATGGTGAGAGACATTAAACAACCTTGAATATCCAATCAATTATAGGAAACTAGATATTAAAATTTACTTCTATATTTTGTACTAATTCAGAAGTATTTTTTCAGGATTTAATTGTTGCCAATTTATTTTTTTGTTTCAGGTTGGAGACAATTACATTGCAACACAAGGTAGGGACATTTTTATCATCTATATATGCACCACTGAATAATAGAAAATATTATTTATTTAAATAAAAAAAAATTTATTTAAATATGCTTAATTTTAAAATTACATCCATTTTTAAAATGACTGAATTTACTTATATGAATATGATATTTAAAATTTCATTGTCATGTTCAGTGAAAATTGCCATTATTGTGGTTTTACTCTTTGTGACAAAACTTATATTTTAATTGATAAAGATAATAACCTTATTCATGAATTTTAATATATATTTTGATTTTTCATTTCAGAAATATAATTGCAATAATTGAAGTGTATATCTAATATTTCAATTTATTTTTTATTTGTGATGAATACATAATAGAGACTTGTTTAGGCAATTAATGAACGAAATGAAAATTAATCAGGATTTTCATATTATGAAAATTTTGACATGATCAGATCTAATCCCACTTTTTTGCTATTAAAATATATTGACAAATATTTGATATTAAAGCAAGAAATGTTTTTGAAACATAGTTTCATGAAACATTGTGTATTTCATTCCATTCTATATGATCTTTAAAAGTTTTGATTTTGTTTTTAATTCACCTAAAAATATTTTCTAAATTTTTAGCATCCTTTTTCTCTTTGTTGCTAAATCACTAGGTTATTCTCATGATAATTTATTTTAAAATTCAATCATATTCTTCTATTATCATTTTCTATTTGTAAACAATTTTGTTCTTAGAGTTTAAACATAGATTTTCAAAATTTTGCCATTGAAGAAAAAGATAATTGAATATTCTCTTGTCATTTCATATAAATTCAGAGAATATTTCCATTGATAAAAGGTGCCACAATTAGCTAATCTTTCAAACAGAAAACTTTATAAAAAAATTAAAAAATTAATGAGAAATCATTGCAATAAGATTGTTTTCATATTAATAAAGAAATGAAATTGAAACTTTTTAATGTCTAGCAAAAATTGGAAATGTATTAAATAAAAAAAATCATTTTCTTTTACTTAGAATATAGATTCTATTATATTTTGATCTTAATTTGCATTCAGCAAACATACATTAATTTTTTTGTTTTTTTCTTTCAGATTTTATTAAGTTTTATTTTTTTCAAAAGAAAATGACATTTTTTTAATTTCAATTTTATTTTTGCATCTTTTTCTCAATTGAAAAGAATTTTCCATTTTGAATTGTAATTCAGGTACCAATTTTCATTTTTATTCAGATTCACAAAACAAACCAAATTCACTATTCTTTTTAAAGTTGTGATAATTTTTGATTTATCAATTTGTCATTACATTTAAAAGAAAATTAATTATTTTTTTAAAATTATTTTGATTTATTGAACAGATCTATTTTTTTGTCATGCTAAAAAATAAAAACAAGCAATGTTCTTTTTTCAAAATGAAAACATTCAGAAGAACTTTTGAAAATGATCTTGAGAATATTTGCATGGATCAAAAGTTTGAAGAGATACCATAAAATTCAAATTTGGCTCAATTTGTTTCATTAAAAAATTAATCATGAATAAAATGAATATAACTATTTTTTCAATTTAAAGACAGAATATTTTTAGATACAATTAGGTTTATTTTAATATTCTTTGTAGACAAAAAAAATATCCTAAAAAAGCATATACATAGTTTTCAATAACATTTTTCCAGTGCTGATTTTGTTTACAAATATTCCAATATTTTATTTTTTTTTTTAAATATCATCTGAAATTAACAAAAGGTTATCAACCATTTAAAATAAAATGAGTGATTTTTGTGATTTACTATTGGCATTTTTCAATATCACTTATTTAAAGGTTCACACCCCTGTCAAATTCAATTTGTTTAAAACTTTACAAATCTATTTTTTTTTGTTCCGGTTTAAAATAAAATAATTTTTTTTTCTATATTTTTCGTCAATTAAAAATGCTTTGATTCATGGTTCTAATTAATTTATTTTTATTTTAGATATTCAACAAATTTTTTTTTATTTAAAAATTTCTCTAAAAGGGTTTATATGAAAAAAATGTTCTGAATAATGTGTATTTACAACATATTTGACGGTTTAACAATTTATGTGAGCAGAAAAAAATCTATGATCAAAAAATTTGAACCTATGATTTAAGTTTGATAATGTGACCTAATGTGACCGAAAAATGCATGATGCTAAACCCACATGACCTATAAAAATATTATGTGTTAATTAGGTGTTGAGTTTTAATAAACCTTAAATGTTGAAAACTTAAAAAAAAAAAATACATTGAATTTGCTATTGGGAAATCCTTTTTCAAACTATGATAATGAAATATAAAACTAGCATCTCATCTTTCATTGTTTTGATCACTACCTCATGGCTTATCAATTATCCTGCCTTCCAACAACTTCTAAAGAATTTCAAACAATTTTTTTTATTTGTTTCTGAAATTGTTTTTATCTTTCTGTTGGAGAACAAAGGTAATTACTGTCAGTTTCATTTGAAGAATTGTTTAGACAAACACTAGCAAGTAAAAATTTTGAGTTCAATATTTAACAAGCTTACTTTTAAAATTACTTTCATGCTTTTTGGAAATCCTTACTTTTGAATATCTTTATTTATTTTGATGTTTTCATTCTTCCTTAATTCAATAATTATTGTATATCTATTAGTTTCAATTTATTTTTTTGTGACTACTAAGATAGCAATTTGTTAGGAATTAATTACAAAATGAAACATCACATGAGATTTTGACTATTATGAAAATTTTAACATGAACATTCTCAGCTAATCATTGAAGTGAAAAAGATTAAATATATTGACATTTAGATATTTGATATAAAAAAGCAAGCTCATGAAAATATTGTGCTTGAAAATTTTTTCTCCAGAATCTATGTTGCATATTTATAAGTTTACCATTCGTTTTTAATAGAATATTTAATATATTCTATTATTTTTAGCATCTCTTTTCCAGTGTTTATTTAAAAATCTAAAGAAGATTTCATTTTACATTCATATTTTGGACTATTTTGACATCTCAGCTTCAGTGACTTTCCAAATATTGTCCCAGTTTTATTTCATTTTCTACAAATTTTTATCTTGATATTTGGATGAACTCTTTTATGATGTCCAGACTTTATGAAAAAAAAATTGTACTACTAGATTTCAAGATTTTATCCATTTCATCATTTGAAATCAAACCAATCTGTAACCATATTAATTTTAACAGTTTCTTCTAGACAAAACAAACTAACTCTTAAATTGCTTTACATCCAATTTTGATCTTTAAAAAATTTAAAAAAAAATCAATTATTATTTACTGTCTTGGCAGAGATCAAGTCACTAATTCTCATTAATTTGTTTTGTTTAAGGCTGCCAAATTTCAAATGTTTCCATCTTTTTTATGATTATATTTTGGTAGATACATATATGAAATTCCAATAAAATTTATTGAAGAGTTATTTTTAAATTATCAAAATGATAAAAAAATATGTTTGAGAATTCTACCATTGACCTATTAATCACTTTCTATGTACCTGAACTTAAATTTTAGGACCTTTGGAAGGAACAATTGAGGATTTTTGGAGGATGATTTGGCTCAAAGAAAAATGCAACACAATTGTTATGTTAACTGAAATTATGGAAAATGGAAAGGTAAAAAAAAAAAATCTACCTATTCATTTGAATAAGTTATGTATTTGACACCTAATATGCAAAACATATACTAGTACATATGTAAACACTGCATGTGCAACCAAAATTATACAGACATTATAGAAATTTATATCACTTTCAGAAAAGAGTGTTATTACAAACATCAACAAATGTCTGTCAAACAATAATTTCTCTGATTGCTGTAGAGTTGATTATGTATAAATTTGTAGGTGTTTTTTTTTTTTAACATTTTGAACTTTTACAGCAACTTTTAAATATATTTGATTTTTTATTGATCATTTTGCATTTCTGAGTTTTTTCTAAAAATGTTTTTTTTTTACCTGAACTACATGGTAACAATATATAATGTCTGAATTTTGGAAAATGATTATGAAAAATGAGCTGCCAAATTTAACTGAATTATGGAAACATTTTTTAGTTGATTATTCATTTAAATAAGTACAATGTATTTTTTCAAATATTAATATATAAAACACATGAGTACATTTAAAAACTGATCATTAATTAATGAAAAATTCAAGAACATTATAAGAATTTATAACCAATTACTTTTCAGAAAGAAATGTTTATTTAATACATCAACAAATGTCTGTCTTTCAATTAATTGTTATATTTCCTGACATATAAGATTTTATTTCCATTGATAATTCAAATTTTTCCTCATTGTCTTTTGATTAACCTTTTGGATCTTTCAATGCATGCAATGACTTGAATGTATCTCATCAAAAAAAATTTATTCATGGTTGACATCAAATATTTTTGGAAGGAAAAAGAAAGTTCAGAACACAATGTTATATGCCTAACTTTGTCTTATATGAACAAACAATGGCTTAAACTTATTTTGGCAAAACAAGTGACAGGTCTTTCTTTCCAACCATTTTACATATAATTTTTTAAATTAAGTCATTCCCGTTTTTGTAAAAGTTGTGAATAAATATTTTTCATTTGATTATATAACGAAAATCAAATTTTTCTCTAAATGTTTATATAAAATTACATTTTTCATTTCAATAAATGCCACTACTGAAAAAAAATTTTTCCTCTTGTTATTGTTTTCAGTTGAAATGCTGTGTCTACTGGCCAAAACTGAATGAAATAGAAAATCATGGAAAATTTCAAATCCAATGTGTTCAAGAGAAACATTCCATGGTCTATATTTACCGAATTCTGGCAATCAAGAAGGTAAGTAGTAATGCCAAGAACTATTTGAAGTTTGAAAGGAAAATTAATGATTCACTCTTGAACCTCCAAGTAATATTTCAAATCCCAAGTCAAAAAGTTAACATTTTTATATATTTTTTCTAGCATTATTTGATTCAAATTTCTATTTATAGAATTTGTTTACATTTGACAAATAAAATAATTTTCAAAATACGTTTAAAATGTCAAAGTTAACTTTTAATTTATATATACTAATCTCCAATCAGCAAAAAAACAATTATATGATTTTAACATTCATATTTACATTACTATTATATATTGACTATTGTCATCATTTTTGTTGATGAGAACAATAGTCCTAATATAAATAGTGTAAATAAGATAATTCTTCATTAAGAAAACATGCTTACAATTTATTTTCTTTTTGTAACAGTTTTAAAATATTCATGATGGAATGGAAAAGATATGAAAAAAGATATGAAAATTGATAATAATTTTGCATGAATAGTTAGACTAATGAAATGAGTTATTTTGTTAATAAATTTTATTTCAACATAAAAATATGTAATCAGCATTTTTTTTTTTTTTGTGGAGGTGGGGAAATAAAGGTATTTATTTCAATTAGTTATCTTTTCATTTCCATTCATTTTTTAAAGTAGATGCTATTTTCATTTCAGCTTTTAAACACCAATAAAAAAATTAAATCATTATCAATGTGAATATAAATGCAGATCAAATACTATTATTTTTAAGTTCTAAATTAGACTGCAAGTTGCTTTATTTTTTGTATTAGAACCATTTTAATGGAATTGTTCTAACAAAAATCTTGCTATGATGTGCTGTTTTTGTTCTTTTACAGTAACAAACAAAATTACAAACATAAATCAGATCATAAAGATATAGATAACAATAACAAGATTGAAACAAATAGAGTTAATGGAATGAATTTCTTCAGGATAAAAGTATTTATATTGACATAAAGCACAAATTAAAGGCTTCAGCAAAATATTCTTATAAAAAGACTTTCTTTTCTGTACACTATTAATCAACAAAGACTTGAGCTTTGGGTGGGAAGAACAATTATTTCTCTTCTTTTAAGCAAGGGAATGACACTGATGATCCAAACTTCTATTGTATCTTATCATTGGCTATAAAATCATATCACTTGATTGTTTAAAATATTTACTAATTATTTAATGAACAGATTTTCTCATTGACACTAACAGGATGTTATAAATTTTCAAAATTTATCACTGATTTCAAATGGACTGAAAACACATGACTATTAAAGACAATTCCTGCAAAAAAAAAAACTTTAAAAATATGTTTTATTTTCTCAAAGCATTGTCTTGAAAATAATTGAAATTGATAGAGAGAGAGGAGGGGAGTAAAGCTTACTTGTAACAAAATGTTTTGACATTAATAGCTGAGATAATTTCCTAAGGTAAAATCTGTTATTGAAGAAGAAAAAAAAAAATCATATGCTTTTTATCATGCTTCCTTTTCTGTAAACCTCCAGTTGAAACATCTTCAGACAAATTTTTAAAGTAAAATGGATTGTTGGAAATAAGTCCTGAATGAAATTTTAAATCAGAAAAAAAAATATTTACAGTTCAAAAACTGTTTGTTCATTTTCTTCTTTTAACTTTCTAATAACTTTTGGTTGAATGTTGAGAAATATTTATGCAGAATCTTGTAACTAAATCATCAATACTAGCAACTGATAGGCATCAAGTTTATTTGTATATATTTTTCTTTGTTAGTAATCAACTAGTTTTAATTAAATCTTTGGTTTGTATTTTTAATGGACAGCACAAGGTTATTCGTCGGGTTTTTTCTTCATCAGCAGAAAGTTTACTTATTTCCATGTCACTCTTCATCATTTTGGACAAAAAGCATCTTATATTAGAAGTGATTCTTGGAAATAAAATTCCAAATAATTCATCTTCCTTCATATTTCAGATAACCCCAAACATAATTCCAAATGGCTTTGGAGGATGTGGGCAGTTGTATTTATGGGTTCACTTTGAACTGGTTTGGTGCGGGCGAATACAGGTGAAACATTATGCAAATTTCTCATAATTCAAAACAGTTTTCTATATTTTCAAACAACAATTTCCATTTTGGATAGATTTTTTGTTTTTTCAGGAAGAGCCATTAATGATGTCTCAGCCTTTCTGATGTCATCTTCTGTTTTAAATCTGTTTACAATTTTAATTTTTTTCCCAGGGATATTTTGTTATGGATAATTTTCTCCGTCAAGTAGACATTGGCTCAACAAGTTTGCATAACCTTTGGTCTCTGATCCTGCACCTGTTTGATTAACTGCATTGTTTAATTTTTTTTCAACAAAATTCATACATCTATTCCCATATCCAAATAAAAAAATTCTCTTTCTGAAAAAAATTTAAATCATTTTGTTTTAAGATTTTTTTTGTCCATACAGTGGAAAATAAAATTATTGTTAAAAATGCACTCTTATAAAAATACTACTAGTATAAATTTAAATACATTAGAATGATCAGTCTAGTCTCCTTAAAAAAAAATAATCATACAAAATATATACTTTTTATAGACAGGATGTTTCAAGAAAAGCATTTGTCTTGGGATTTTTTTTTTTTTATCTTAAAAATTCCTGATATTTCAACAATTATCATCCAATTAGGAAAAAGTCTCACCAAATCACCATTCTGCTTTCCTTCATATTTTTTCCTGGTGTTGGATCTTAGTGCTCTGTTACAATAGATTCAAATAAGATCTCTACATGAAAAATGTGGATCACATTTATTTTTCCTCAGAGAAATGTCATAATTTAGATATGTATGAATCTGATAGAGGCTAGAAATAAAATCAAAGTTTCATTCAACTAATTGTTATGTACAACTGCTAAATGAAAAAGGTCTGTCGCAAGCTTTTGATATCACTTTTAGGTCAAATGACAGCTGCTGTATTTGATCATATTATTATTTATAAGAAATATAAACTCACATGCCTTAGACATTTTCATATTATGCCATCATATTTAAAAAGGCTATTACAGCATCTTAATAAACTATAATTCTAAAGATTTCATGAAGTGCATAAAAAGAGTGGGTGTATAAAGGACACAATGCAGTTTAAATATATCAGACAATAATAAAAAGTAAAGATATTGTTGATAAAAGACATTCTGCAGAGATTGGGTTGTTAAGCTATAAATCTTATTGTATGACAATCTTTGAGAGAGACACTTTGAGTGAACTTTTGGTAATGGTAGCAGAGGTTCTTACAAATATTTATCAGAAACTTTGGAAATAAATGAAAAGAATCAAAGGTATAAATAAATAATAGAAAATTTATTTGACTTTGATTGTAGTCAGTCTTCGATAATTTTTGGTAGTGAATGTTAATTTATAAGTCAGATTGTGACATATAAATAATGTAAATTCCCTCCTATATTTTAAGATTAAATTATTCTTTATTTTAGTATTCTGTGAGAGAAAAAAGATTTGTACATCATTTTCAATGCACCATATGGCCGGATCATGGTATCCTAGAGGAACCAGCATCTTTCATTGAATTCCGAAATAAAGTACAATTTTCACCATCTTCAAAACCACCTTTTGTAGTCCACTGCAGGTATTTCTTGACTTACATTACATTCAATAAGCAATGTTTATTATATATTTTTATGTTTATAACTGATAAGAGTATATCTCTGTTGGAGTGTTGATCAAAATATAAATGACTTCATAAGTTTTTAGGGACAATTTGTTTATTTTGAAAATACAGCTGATTAAAGAGTTCATTTTTAATTTAATATTCAAGGCTTTTAACATTTTGCTAGTATAATAATTAATAAATGGAAAGTTTTTCAGATTATAAAAACAATGCAGTCCCTAATCCACAGATTAGAAAAAATGACAAAACCTTCAACATATTAAAATTCTTAACATCATTAAAATAAATTAAATTATTTTAAAAATTCATATTTTCTTAATAAAATCCATCTGGAAATTCAATGATGGACATTAAATTATCAAACAACAGACTTTCAGAACAAACAATAAATTGACAATAATTGAATGCCATAGAAGGTCTATCATTGTTCCAAGACTATAACTTAGCTTTGATTTGAAACATCCAAGAAGTTTTTAATAACGTAAACATGCCTTGCAAGAAAAAAAGTTTCCAATTTTTTTTAGAATGGAATTTAGAATTAAACTGATATCACACTATGGATTCCTTTTTTATGTGCTTAGTTTGATTTTTTCCATTTTTTTCAATAAATAGCAGTTTCTTCCCCATTAGTGTGACACCAATTTTAGTATTTACCATATTATAATTTCCAACAAAAGATGAAGGTCATTAAAAAAAAAAAAAAAAAAAATTTTAAAAAAAAATTCCAATGTAGTGTAGTGAATTGTTGTTATGTATATTTAAAAGATGATTATTTATTGAAATTTGGAAGAATGGATGCTTCCATTAGATATTTTTAATTATGGAAGAAAACCAACCATTGATTTGTTTTTTGTCAATTTTTCCAGCAAAGGGCATCATTGTTTTCAAATTAGTTTTTTTAAACTTTAAAAATGTATTTTCTAACCAAAATTTACTCTAACTCTAAATAAATGCAATGTAAATGTCAGTGTTTTTGTGACAAATTTTTAAATCATAGCATTTAATCATGATATACTTATGAAAATTTGATTTTTATTTTAAATTTTATAAGGTTATGAAATGTATTTTACTCCTATTATGAATTTTACTAAAAACTACTGAACAGTAAAAGTACATTAGTCTTGTTAATTTTATATGCTAACCCCACCAAAAAAAAAAAATACCATCACCTACAGTACACCAATATAAGGGGGTCTATGTTCCAACTTTGCAGAGGTAAACCCATCTTCTTGAGGCCATACCCAACCTACTATTTCTGTCTGAAACAGGTATCAGTAATTCAATCCCAATAAAGGGAGCTTGCAATCCTGGGCTACTCACCCCTAATAACAAATGACAACCACCTAAACTGCCATGGCCACAGACTTGGTGTCTACATTAATGAAAGGTTCCCCAGTGGCAGAGACACAAAAATGAGGACCCTGATCTCCTATATATGTCCTTCCGCATAGCACTTAACCATAGTAGCACACATACATTTTCACTCTTTTTTTGTCCTCACGATGAAGGGATGCTAATTCTTGACTAAATATCCTCACTGAATTTCCATCACCTTAGCTTTCATATCTGTAACTTCATTATTCACCACAAAGAGTGGTTAGTCCATTTGAACAAAAGTGATGAAGTAAGCAAATATTGTAGAGACTTCTCCATCACCTATGAACTCACTCTTGATCATGGAAGAATCCACCACATTCCTGACATGATAGGAGTTCTTTCTTTTTTCATCGTTCTTTCTTTCTTCCATCCGTTCTTTCTTTCTTCCATCCGTTCTTTCTTTCTTCCATCCGTTCTTTCTTTCTTCCATCCGTTCTTTCTTTCTTCCATCCGTTCTTTCTTTCTTCCATCCGTTCTTTCTTTCTTCCATCCGTTCTTTCTTTCTTCCATTTCTTTTTTCTTCCTCTTCCTTTCTTTCGTTTTTTCTTTTCTTCCATCGTTCTTTCTCTTCCATTTCTTTTTTTTCTTTTTCTTTTTCTTCTTTCCTTTCTTTTTTCTTTTTTCTTCTCTTTCTTTATTTTTCTTTCACTTTTCTTTCCTTTTCTTTTTCTTTTTCTTTTCTTTCTCTTTTCTTTCTCTTTCTTTCACTTTCTTTTCTTTTCTTTTCTTTCCCTTTCTCTTTTCTTTCTTTTCTCTTTTCTTTCTCTTTTTCCTCTTTTCTTTCCTTTTCCTTTTTCTTTTTGTATTTTCCTTTTTCCTTTTCTTTTACTTTCTTTCTTTTCTCCTTTTTCTTTCTTTCTTTTCATTTTCTTTCTCTTTTCTTCTCTTTCTTTCTTTTTTCGTTTTCTTTTCTCTTTTCTTATTTTTACATAGCCGTTTCAGCTACTAGAGCTACTTAGGCAGAAAGAGAAAAAATTGGTACTGTCATCTTCTCGAAGATTCTTCAAATAAAAAAAAAGGAAGAAAAAAAAGTTAGCGTAAATGGTTGTTTGGTAATGTCCTCAATTAGAAGGGTTGAAACATTCCTGACCTATTAAATGTTTCTCAATGAACTTTCAAAATCTCGCATAGCCTCGATGTCAGCTGATATTTTCAGACTTGTGGTTATCGCTTGTGAAAAAGAATATTCTCTTTGTAAAGCCATACTGCTTCATTATATTAAAGATAACAACATTCCAAGATGGCGGTCACGAATTGCAAAACAAAATTCCGCTGTCGACTTAAAAAGTCTGTTTAATCATTTAGTTAGGATTGGGGAGTTAAGTTGGATGTTGAATCATTAAACCTGCTTCAAATAACATAAGTTTCACGGAATTTAGAATAACCCGTGTGTATCCCCTGCAGCGAGGTAAGAGGCCACCCTGTCAGTTATGAGTATTGAACAGAAACCAAACTTCTATCTGTCTATATTTCTGAGATGAGATATTATGCATTTATTTACATTATTCGGACTATTGTCCTCCATCTTTTGTCATATTTATTACATCGTTTCAGTTTTCAGTATCTGACTATATTTCTGAGATGAGATATATACATTATTTATATTATTGGGACCATTGTCCTCAGCTTTGTTGCCATATTTATTACAAATCTCAACCGTTGTACGCTCCGGCCTTCTTCGGTGTGTTTGAAATGTCGAACTGAACTCTTTATTTCGCTCACTGGGGTTGATTTGTTCTAGTTCTTAGCTTGGACATGGCCAGTTTATTCACCAAGAGGTGACCATGGAGGCCTCTCTCAGTAAGTCAGAGACAAATTCGGCCTCTGACTCATCCTTTAGAATAACGGACCAAAGATCAGAACTAGAACAGTCTACCCCCAGTGAACAAATAAAGGGTTCAGTTCGACATTCCAACCACCTGAAGAAGGCCGGAGCGTACAATTGGCCAAAACATTGTAACAAATATGGCGACGATAAAGATGAGGACAATAGTCCGAATAGTGTAAATAATGTAGAAACCAAACTAGTTACATTCTATCATCGCTGATTGTACTCTGAATTGCCCGCAGACATGACGAATGTTCATCCTGGGTAAGACGATAAACTAAGTCCAACAGCAAAGCCTCTGATCAGAAGTTGTTGAGGAGCGTGGAATCACCTCTTAATTGCTGATATTCCCATGTCCACCCTGACACGGGGTGGTAGCACCTGTTAGGGTCCCTGTTATGGGCAAATAGTTACCCACCTCAAACTGTGGTCAAAACACTATGAAGGCGTAAAAATAGATTTTTAATACCAACAATACATTTTTGTAAAAAATTATTACCAATGAATTTTTGAAGAAAAAAAAAATACATTACATACATTTTATATATTACAATACATTTTTGAAAAAACACACACTTTTACCAAAAGGCTGTGCCTCTTTTGCAACAATCCTAATTCAGGTGGCTCCCGGGCCTTGTACAGGCAAAACTTGTTCAAAAATCTGCAAAAATAAACAGTGTTGGATGCTGTCGAGCTTCATTTATTAGATGCAACCACTCACTTTTATCTGGAGGAGGTTTATGAGTAGGATGCCTCAGAATAATTGGCATCTGTTGATGTACAGGATACAGATAGCTAAAACCCACTAATAGTTCGAAAAAATACAATACAAAAGGGTAAAATAAAGCCAAAGTGCATATTGGATGCGTTTTTGTCCACTGGGGGATCAAAACCAATGCAAAATTTCATTTTTTTAACAGGTATTTTTTATGTCAGAAACACATACATTTTATTAGCACTTCAAAATTTTGAAATTTAAGAACGCTCATAAATATTCATCCGTTTTAAGCGAAGTCTAGGCAATCTATGGAGGACGCGAAGTGACACAATTCTGTGTTTAATAAACGAAAGTGAGTAAATGACGTTCTGGAATAACATTTATGCTCTTGTATATAATACTTATTACAAAACAGAATCTTTTGCATTTGCCTTGATTACGTCCCACTGAAGACGAGGGGCTAAGATAAGTTTTCATTTTGCTTTAATCACACACACACTATATATATATATATATATATATATATATATATATATATATATATGAAAGAAAAATACAGAAAAAAAACAAACAAAATCTTTCTTTTTTTTTTGATTTTTTTGTTTTTTTTTTCTGTATTTTTTTTCTTCATACTGTCGGATCTATATCCATATAATTGCTTATATATATATATATATATATATATATATATATATATATATATATATATATATATATATATATACACACATATATATATATATATATATATATATAGTTTTAAGGTGTGCTATATTTATGGGATAAAGTGCTCAATATCAGTGTTAGAGCGTAAGTAAATATAAATATAAAATTGAATATTGAAGTCAACAGTCAGAGGCGACAGGCTGTTTCATGCTGAACGCAATCGTCAGGCCGCGAATGCTGGATTTTTCCTCGGCTATTTATATATGCGGATCAGTAGTGCATTATGTGTAATCTATTCTAGCGGTTATCTGCTGGAGTGGCTTGTTTGTTTATTTATTTGGGTTAAAACTGTCCACCTGCCAATATAACAGAATAGATTACGACAAGTAATCTAAACATTGGACGAATAAATAGCTTTAATTATCTTCCCAGACCAAAACAAACTATTAAATAAGCGACCTAAGCAAATCTCCCCAAATATTTTCTACGTTAATAAAACACCAAAAAACGAAAAGAATAAACAATACAAAATGAAAAACCAGTAAAATAAATTAACCTAAACAAATAAATAAATAAATAAGCCACTCCCGCAAATAACCGCCAGAATAGATTACCCACAATGCACTACCAACCCACATATATAAATAGCCGAGGAAAAATCGAAGCATTCGAGGCGTGACGTCCAGCATGAAACAGCCTGTCGCCTCCTGGTTTCAGTATTCCTTATATATATATATATATATATATATATATATATATATATATATATATGTATAAAAATAAAATTATAGTTTGAATATATACTATACTTGAGTTCGTGCACAATGTCAGGGGATAAATATTTAGGTGCTAGGTATTGAGTCCAACACCTGGCAGCGACAGTGTGTGTATATATATATATATATACACACACACACACTACGAAATGGACTAAGTCTGGCAATATATTTTATTGTTATATATACACAAATATTTAAGTAAATATTTATTA
>CAHIKZ030000793.1:45000-77500 GCA_903632075.3 Acanthosepion pharaonis
TTATCTTTCTCTTCAGTTTCTCCGTCTTTCTCTTCAATTTCTCTCTTTCTCTTCCAGTTTCTCCGTCTTTCTCTTCATTTCTCCGTCTTTCTCTCAGTTTCTCCGTCTTTCTCTTCATCTTTTCTCCGTTTCTTTCTCTTCAATTTCTCCGTCTTTCTCTTCAATTTCTCCGTCTTTCTCTAAGTTTCTCCGTCTTTCTCTTCAGTTTCTCCATCTTTCTCTTCAGTTTTTCTCCGTCTTTCTTTCTCTTAAGTTTCTCCTCTTTCTCTTCAATTTCTCCGTCTTTCTCTAAGTTTCTCCTCTTTCTCTTCAGTTTCTCCGTCTTTCTCTTCAGTTTCTCCATCTTTCTCTCAGTTTCTCCATCTTTCTCTCAATTTCTCCCATCTTTCTCTTCAATTTCTCCATCTTTCTCTTCAGTTTCTCCTTTCTCTTTCTCTCTCAGTTTCTCCGTCTTTTCTCTTCAATTTCTCCTCTTTCTCTTCAGTTTCTCCGTCTTTCTCTTCCAATTTCTCCGTCTTTCTCCGTTTCTCCTCTCTTTCTCGTCTTTCTCTCCGTTTTCTCTTTCTCTTCAGTTTCTCCATCTTTCTCTTCAGTTTCTCCGTCTTTCTCAGTTTCTCCGTCTTTCTCTCCTTTCTCCGTCTTTCTCTTAAGTTTCTCGTCTTTCTCCTCTTTCTCTTCAGTATCTTTCTCTTCTCTCCTCTTTCTCTCAGTTTCTCCGTCTTTCTCTTCAATTTCTCCTCTTTCAGTTTCTCCGTCTTTTCTTCAATTTCTCCGTCTTTCTCTTCAGTTTCTCCGTCTTTCTCTTTTTCTCCGTCTTTCTCTTCAGTTTTCTCCATCCTCTCTCAATTTCTCCATCTTTCTCTTCAATTTCTCCATCTTTCTCTCTTTTTTCTCCGTCTTTTCTCTTCTCTTTCTCCATCTTTCTCTTCAATTTCTCCATCTTTCTCCGTCTTTCTCTTCAATTTCTCCGTCTTTCTCCAGTTTCTCCTCTTTCTCTTCAGTTTCTCCGTCTTTCTCTAAAATTTCTCCGTCTTTCTCTTAGTTTCTCCGTCTTTCTCTTCAGTTTCTCCGTCTTTCTCTAATTTTTTCCGTTTCTCCTTTCAGTTTCTCCGTCTTTCTCTTCAATTTCTCCGTCTTTCTCTTCAGTTTCTCCGTCTTCTCTTCAGTTTCTCCCGTCTTTCTCTAATTTTCTCCGTCTTTCTTCAGTTTCTCCGTCTTTCTCTTCTCTCTTTCTCTCTAAGTTTCTCCATCTTTCTCTTCAGTTTCTCGTCTTTCTCTTCAATTTCTCCATCTTTCTCTTCAATTTCTCCATCTTTTTCATCTTTTCTCCGTCTTTCTCTTCAATTTCTCCTCTTTCTCTCAATTTCTCCATCTTTCTCTTAAAATTTCTCATCTTCTCTTCAATTTCTCTCTTTCTCTTCAATTTCTCCATCTTTTTCTCAGTTTCTCCGTCTTTCTCTTCAATTTCTCCGTCTTTCTCTTCAGTTTCTCCGTCTTTCTCTTCAGTTTCTCCGTCTTTCTCTTCAGTTTCTTCTTTCCTAAATTTCTCATCTTTCTCTTCAGTTTCTCCGTCTTTCTCTTCAGTTTCTCTCTTTTCTCCATCTTTCTCTTCAGTTTCTCCGTCTTTCTCTTCAGTTTCTCCTCTTTCTCTCACTTTCTCCATCTTTCTCTTCTTTTCTCCATCTTTCTCTTCTTTCTCCGTCTTTCTCTTCAGTTTCTCCGTCTTTCTCTCTAAAGTCTTTCTCTCTTTTCTCTTCATTTCTCCCTCATTTCTCCTCTTTTTTTCTTCAGTTTCTCCGTCTTTCTCTCAATTTCTCCTCTCTCCAATTTCTCCATCTTTCTCTTCAGTTTTTCTTTATCGTCTTTCTCTTAAATTTCTCCATCTTTCTCTTCACTTTCTCCGTCTTTCTCTTCAGTTTCTCCGTCTTTCTCTTCAGTTTCTCCGTCTTTCTCTCAATTTCTCCGTCTTTCTCTAAGTTTCTCCGTCTTTCTCTTCCAGTTTCTCATCTTTCTCTTCAGTTTCTCCATCTTTCTCTCAATTTCTCCATCTTTCTCTTCAATTTCTCCATCTTTCTCTTAATTTTTCAGTCTAAGTTTCTCTCTTTCTCAGTTTCTCCGTCTTTCTCTCAGTTTCTCCGTCTTTCTCTTCAATTTCTCCATCTTTCTCTTCATCTTTCTCCGTCTTTCTCTAAGTTTCTCCGTCTTTCTCTTCAATTTCTCCGTCTTTCTCTTCAGTTTCTCCGTCTTTCTCTAAGTTTCTCCATCTTTCTCTTCAGTTTTTCTCTTTCTCCCAATTTCTCCGTCTTTCTCAGTTTCTCCGTCTTTCTCTTTTTCTCCGTCTTTCTCTCTTTCTCCGTCTTTCTCAGTTTCTCCGTCTTTCTCTTCTTTCTCGTCTTTCTCTTAGTTTTCTCCGTCTTTCTCTTCAGTTTCTCCTTCTTTCTCTAAGTTTCTCCGTCTTTCTCTCATTTTCTCCGTCTTTCTCCGTCTTTCTCCGTCTTTCTCTCTTTCTCCATCTTTCTCTTCAGTTTCTCCGTCTTTTCTTCATTTCTCCGTCTTTCTCTTCAGTTTCTCCATCTTTCTCAGTTTCTCCGTCTTTCTCTTAAATTTCTCCATCTTTCTCTTCAGTTTTCTCCGTCTTTCTCTTCAGTTTCTCCGTCAGTTTTCTCTTTTAATTTCTCCTTTCTCTTCAATTTCTCCTCTTTCTCATTTCTCCGTCTTTCTCTTCAGTTTTTCTCCATCTTTCTTTCTCCTCTTTCTCTTCAATTTCTCCGTCTTTCTCTTCAATTTCTTTCTTTTTCTTCAGTTTCTCCGTCTTTCTCTTCCAGTTTCTCCGTCTTTCTCTTCAGTTTCTCCGTCTTTTTTCTTCTCCGTCTTTCTCTTAAATTTCTCCGTCTTTCTCTTTCTCCGTCTTTCTCTTCAGTTTCTCCGTCTTTCTCTAAGTTTCTCCGTCTTTCTCTTCAGTTTCTCCGTCTTTCTCTTCAGTTTCTCCGTCTTTCTCTTCAGTTTCTCCGTCTTTCTCTTCAGTTTCTCCGTCTTTCTCTAAGTTTCTCCGTCTTTCTCTTCAGTTTCTCCGTCTTTCTCAGTTTCTCCGTCTTTCTCTAAGTTTCTCCGTCTTTCTCTTCAGTTTCTCCGTCTTTCTCTTCAGTTTCTCCGTCTTTCTCTTCAGTTTCTCCGTCTTTCTCTTCAGTTTCTCCATCTTTCTCTTCCATTTCTCCGTCTTTCTCTAAAGTTTCTCCTTCTTTCTCTTCAGTTTCTCCATCTTTCTCAGTTTCTCCGTCTTTCTCTTCTCTTTTCTCCGTCCCTCTTCAATTTCTCCATCTTTCTCAGTTTCTCCATCTTTCTCTTCAATTTCTCCATCTCTCTCCCCAATTTCTATCTTTCTCTTCAATTTCTCTCTTTCTCTTCAATTTCTCCTCTTCTCTAAAATTTCTTCTCTCAATTTCTCTCTTTCTCTTAATTTCTCCATCTTTCTCTCAGTTTCTCCATCTTTTTCAATTTCTCCGTCTTTCTCTAAATTTCTCCTCTTTCTCTTCCGTCTTTTTCCCGTCTTTCTCTTCATTTCTCCATCTTTCTCTAAAATTTCTCCTCTTTCTCTAAATTTCTCCATCTTTCTCTTCAGTTTCTCCATCTTTCTCTTCAATTTCTCCTCTTTCTCTTACTTTCTCCATCTTTCTCTTCCAATTTCTCTCCGTCTTTTCTCTTTCTCTAATTTCTCTCTTTCTCTTCAATTTCTCCGTCTTTCTCTTCAGTTTCTCCGTCTTTCTCTTCAATTTCTCCGTCTTTCTCTTCAATTTCTCCGTCTTTCTTTCAGTTTCTCGTCTTTCTCTTCAATTTTCTCCGTCTTTCTCTTCAGTTTCTCCGTCTTTCTCTTCAATTTCTCCGTCTTTCTCTTATTTCTCCGTCTTTCTCTTCAGTTTCTCCATCTTTCTCTTCAATTTCTCCGTCTTTCTCTTCAGTTTCTCCGTCTTTCTCTTCAATTTCTCCATCTTTCTCTTAAGTTTCTCCGTCTTTCTCTTCAATTTCTCCTCTTTCTCTTAAATTTCCCATCTTTCTCTTCAGTTTCTCCGTCTTTCTCTTCCTTTCTCCTCTTTCTCTTCCGTTTTCTCCGTCTCTTTCTCTTTTCTCCCTCTTTCTCTCAATTTCTCCGTCTTTCTCTTCAATTTCTCCTCTTTCTCTAAAGTTTTTTCCTCTTTCTTTCAATTTCTCCGTCTTTCTCTTCAATTTCTCCGTCTTTCTCTTCAGTTTCTCCGTCTTTCTCTTCATTTCTCCATCTTTCTCTAAGTTTCTCCGTCTTTCTCTTCCAGTTTCTCCGTCTTTCTATTTCGTCATCTTTCTCTTCATTTCTCCTCTTTCTCTTAAGTTTCTCCGTCTTTCTCTTCAGTTTCTCCATCTTTCTCTTCAATTTCTCCATCTTTCTCTTCAATTTCTCTTTCTCTTTCATTTTCTCCATCTTTCTCTTCAGTTTCTCCATCTTTCTCTAAATTTTCTCTCTTTCTCTTCCAATTTCTCCCATCTTTCTCTTTTCTCCATCTTTCTATTTCTTCTTTCTCTCAATTTCTTCTCTTCTCCATCTCTTTCTCTTAATTTCTCCTCTTTCTCCATCTTTCTCTTTCATTTCTCCGTCTTTCTCTTCAATTTCTCTCTCTCTTCTCTAAATTTCTCCGTCTTTCTCTTCAATTTCTTCTCCCCCTTTCTCTTTCAGTTTCTCCATCTTTCTCAATTTCTCTCTCTTTCTCTTCAGTTTCTCCATCTTTCTCTTCAATTTCTTCTCTCTCTTCTTTCTCCGTCTTTCTCTTTCTCTTTCTCTCTCTAATTTTCCCCTCTTTTTCTCAGTATCTCCGTCTTCTCTTCACTCTCTCTCTCCCCTCTACTTTCAGTATCTCCGTCTTCTCTTCACTCTCTCTCTCCCCTCTACTTTCAGTATCTCCGTCTTCTCTTCTCTCTCTCCCTCCCCTCTACTTTCAGTATATCCGTCTTACTCTCCTTTCAATATTTCCATCATCTCCGATCAACCTCTGTCTGCTCATCCCGGTCTACACATATGTATCTCTCCATCGATTTGCCATATTTTAATTTTAAATTTCGTTCAGTCTTTCTTTTCCTGTGACGATTTTTAACAGTTTCTTTTGGTCGATAATTCTTTCAACATTTTTCTCCGGTGTCGCCATGTTTCCCACCCCCGCCACCTCTCTCCATTTACTTTTAGACATTTTGAAATATTATTTTTAATTTTACGTTTCTTCATTCGCTACCTGTTTATTTCCGTTTCCGTTACAGATTTCTTTTTCATATTTCATCCTGCTTGTCTGTAGCTTTCTTTCACATAAATTTTCTAAAGATTTTCTTTCAATTAAATATTCGTATAATTTTCTCACATTTTAAAAAAAATCTTTACATTTATTTCCATTTCAGTTTGTCGTACTTTGTGAAAACAATTTTGTTTTCTAAAATATTTTCAATTTCAAATTCTCTGATTTTACACAGAAGTCTAATGGTGCATTTATTTCTTTTACTTAATTTGAGTATGAACAAATTTTACTTACATCCTTTTTTTTTATTTTTGTTTTCACTCTTTCTTTTCTGTCCGTTCTTTGTTTTTTCGTTCCAAAATGTTCGTTATTTTTCTTTCGTTCGTTCGAATCCGTCCGCCATTGTTTATGCGCTCGTTCTAACGCTTTCGTCGTTGTCCATTCCAAGCCGTTCGTCGTTGTCCATTCCAAGCCGTTCGTCATTGTCCGTTACATCCTTTCCTCATTGTCCGTTCCAAGCCGTTCGTCGTAGTCCATTCCATGCCGTTCGTCATTGTCTGTTCCATGCCGTTCGTCATTGTCTGTTCCATGCCGTTCGTCATTGTCTGTTCCATGCCGTTCGTCATTGTCTGTTCCATGCCGTTCGTCATTGTCTGTTCCATGCCGTTCGTCATTGTCTGTTCCATGCCGTTCGTCATTGTCCGTTTCGGGCTTTTCCTCATTGTCCGTTTCAAGCCGTTCGTCATTGTTCGTTTCAAGCCGTTCGTCATTGTCCGTTTCAAGCCGTTCGTCATTGTCCGTTTTAAGCCGTTCGTCATTGTCCGTTACATCCTTTCCTCATTGTCCATTCTAAGCCGTTCGTAATTGTCCATTCCAAGCCGTTCGTAATTGTCCATTCCAAGCCGTTCGTAATTGTCCATTCCAAGCCGTTCGTAATTGTCCCTTCCAAGCCGTTCGTAATTGTCCCTTCCAAGCCGTTCGTCATTGTCCCTTCCAAGCCGTTCGTCATTGTCCGTTTCAAGCTTTTCCTCATTGTCCGTTTCAAGCTTTTCCTCATTGTCCGTTCCAAGCCGTTCGTCGTAGTCCATTCCATGCCGTTCGTCATTGTCTGTTCCATGCCGTTCGTCATTGTCCGTTTCAAGCTTTTCCTCATTGTCCGTTCCAAGCCGTTCGTCATTGTCCGTTCCATCCTTTCCTCATTGTCCCTTCCAAGCCGTTCGTCATTGTCCCTTCCAAGCCGTTCGTCATTGTCCCTTCCAAGCCGTTCGTCGTAGTCCATTCCATGCCGTTCGTCGTAGTCCATTCCATGCCGTTCGTCATTGTCTGTTCCATGCCGTTCGTCATTGTCCGTTTCAAGCTTTTCCTCATTGTCCGTTTCAAGCCGTTCGTCATTGTCCGTTCCATCCTTTCCTCATTGTCCATTCTAAGCCGTTCGTCATTGTCCCTTCCAAGCCGTTCATTCCAGCCCGGCCGATGCTTTTAGATGCTTCTTCTTTCTTTCGGTTTTCACATTCCTGTTTCTTGTTTGACATACGCATCTACTTTCTTCGCATTATCCAAGACATTTTTTCATTGACCTTATTGTGCGCCACAACATTTTCTGCTCTCGTCAAGCCGCTTTTATTTTATTCTTCCATTTTTTTAATTTTTTCATTTTCCCATTCCACTTTTCTGTTCCATTTTTAATTATTCCCTTTTTCTTTCGCTGTCTCCATTTTTCTTCTTTATTGTCTCATGTTTCTCTCTCCTTTACCCTTCCGTTTCTTTTTCTTTTTTTTTCTTTTTTTTTCATTTGCTTATTATTCACTTTTTGGCATTTTTCTCATTGTTCGCTTTATTTTTCTTCTCTTTTTCGCTCTTGTCTTTTTTTCTCTTCTTCGTTCTAGAATGATCCCTCTTTGCTTTGTTTCCTTCATTCTCTCTTCCTTTCAATGGCTTCCCTGTTTTTACCTGTCCCTTCCTGCCTGCATTCTCTTAGTCTTTATTCCTTCTCCTTCCCTTCCTTTATTTATTCATTCTCCATCCCTTTCTTCCTTTATTTCTTCTTCCTCCCTCCTTTTCTCCTTTTATTTATTCATTCTCCCTCCATTTCTTCCTTTATTTATTCATTCTACCTCCCTTCCTTCTTTTCTTTATTCCTTCTCCCTCCCTTCCTTTCTTCATTCCTTCTCCCTCCCTTCCTTTCTTTATTCTTTCTCCCTCCCTTCCTTTCTTTATTCCTTCTCCCTCCCTTCCTTTCTTTATTCCTTCTCCCTCCCTTCCTTTCTTTATTCCTTCTCCCTCCCTTCCTTTCTTTATTCCTTCTCCCTCCCTTCCTTTCTTTATTCCTTCTCCCTCCCTTCCTTTCTTCCTTCTCCCTCCATTTCTTTATTCCTTCTCCCTCCATTTCTTTCTTTATTCCTTCTCCCTTTTCTTTTTGCCTTCTCAATCCCTCCCACCCTTTTTATTTCTTCTCTCTTCCTTCCTTTCCTTTCTTCATTCCTTCTCCCTTCCTTTCTTTATTCCTCTTCCCTCCCTTCCTTTCGTTATTCCTTCTCCCTTCATTTTTTCTTCATTCCCTCTCTTTCCCTTCCTTTGTTTATTCCTTTTCCCTTCCTTTGTTTATTCCTTTTCCCTTCCTTTGTTTATTCCTTTTCCCTTTCTTTCTTTCTTTATTCATTTACCTTTCTTTCTTTATTCTTTCCTTTCTTTATTCGTTCTCGCTCCTTTTTTTATTCCTTCTCCCTCCCTTTCTTTATTTCTTCTTCCTCCCTTTCTTTATTTCTTCTTCCTTCCTCCCTCCCTTTCTTTATTTCTTCTTCTTTCCTCCCTCCCTTTCTTTATTTCTTCTTCTTTCCTCCCTTCCTTTCTTTATTTCTTCCTTCTCTCTTCCCTTCTTTCTTTATTTTCCTTTGCTTTCTTTGTTTATTCTCCTTTGTTTATTCTTCATATCTTATTCCTTTCCCTTTCTTTCCATTTCTCTCTTTCTTTCTTCCTTCTCCATTGCTTTTTTTTTCTCTATTCCCTGTTTTCTTTATTCTTTCTCTCTTGCTTTCTTTCTTACTATTTCCTCTGAATAATTGTGTCCAGGTTCATGCCACCATTTGCAAAGCCAGGAATTTACGATACAATTTGCACATTGACGTTTTCATTTAAATACCACACAATATTTAAATCTCCAACTTTTTGACTTCCTCTTTTGTTTCTCTAACCACTAGGCCATCTAATGCTGAAAATATTACCACTTTCGTCTCGTAAGTGTTAAAGTTTCCTTTTTATATTTCCTAACATCTGTTAAGGCTTACGCGAATATCCTTAGGGCCCCTGCATTTAAAAAAAAATAATATTATATGCAAACAGTTCAAGACAAGTAAAAATTAGCATTTCAAAATTGCACCTGGCTAAGTTTTTATATTTTATAAAATAACATCCAACCTGAGTAAAAATCAAGAACAGATTAAACAAAATTGGAAATAAATGATACACAAAAATCCTAGTAGTTAAAATATTCTAAAAACCGGAAATTTGATCCATAATAGGTGATTTGAAATAATATTAGGATATTATTTTACTTTGCAAATATGCATTACTAGATATACCTGTGGAAATTTCAACGTTTTCCTATTTAAAATTTCTGATGAATCTTAATTCTTTAGTAAATGATTGAATAAGGTCATGGCTAGTTCTACGAAAAATAAAATATCCATAGAAATCTCCCCTATTGAGTTTAAGAACTTTAACAAGATATTGCAATAACAATCATAAATATGATTGCTGTTCGTAAAAGAAGTAAAGGGATACAAATTAAAATATTTCAAATGGACATTTTCCATTTCACTTAAGCATAGGAATAAAGAAATTTTTAACAACTTCTTCCTTCCCTTCTTTCATCTTCTCACTGAAACCAATTAACATCTCTCATACGTGATTTCAGTCTTTCCACGTGATCAAAGCGGAATAGTCTGTTATTTGTAAGATATTGGCATTGCGTAGTGACCATTCTAACTAAACAAAGGATTTACTCAGACTTACTAAGTATTTTATGCGTTTCTTTTCTTTGTATCTCTAACTTTTAACCTGTCCTTTGAGTATCAGATTTTCCAAGCTCTCTTTCCACATTAGTCACTCTAGAAATTTCAGTTTTCTATTTCTGATGTTAAATTTCCTTTTTGTTGCCATTTTCTCTAAAATTTCGCCGTTGATCAAATATTCGTCCCACGATATCCTCAGCATCCTTCTGTAGAAACATATTTCTGTTGCCCGTTCTGGGTAAGACGATAAATTACGTCCGACAGCAAAGCCTCTGTTCAGAACTACCTTTTTTTTTTTTTTTTTTTTGCTGGTGTTCCCAAGTCCATTTTAACCCGGGGTGGTAGCACCTGTTAGGGTCCCAGCTATGGGCAAGTAGTTAACCCTCAAAACCGTCCGCGTCCTGAGTAAAACGATAAATTGCATCCGGCGTTCTGGGCATGACGATAAACTATATCCGCGCCCTTGGTAAGACGATAAACTACGCCCAACAACAAGGCCTCTGATCATGAGGTTTTGGAACCACCTCTTAATTGCTGGTGTTCCTGTAGAAGTCAAGTGACTTACCTGCCAACATGGCTGCCTTCTTCTGTTTCCTTGTAAAGCAAGCCAGCTGATTTTACCTCATTTTATAGGAGAGTGCCTAATACACCAGTTAGGTTGGTCCATTTTGCTAGAATGGACCTGCCCAATACATTTACATGAGTGGTCTTTATTCACCCATATATTTCTCCATGAAATGACTCAAGTCAGTCTTAGCTTTGGCTACACTTTGCCTACTTGTGTGTTGGACCACTGGCAAGCTAACCAATATTCTACAGTTCCCAGATCCATCCTGACCAATGGTGGTAGCATCTGTTAAGTTCCCGGCTATGGGCAAATATTTAATCGACTAACTGAGGTCAAAATACTATGAAATAGGTTTTAATACCAGAAATACTTTGTAAAAAATATTTCCAGCCATACATTTTGAAAAAAATAGTACCAGCAGTACATTATTTGTTGAAAACGATGTTACCAGCAATACATTTTAGTTTGTTTTTTTTTTTTTAAATATTACCAGAAATAGATTTTTGAAGTTATAAAATATTACTAGCAATAAATTTTTGCAAGACATATTTGGCTATCCACTGTGTCTTCGGATTTCAGTATCGCACTTTCCGTCCAGTGTTAAAACACTCTCCAGATATTTCAGTCTTGTCTGATTTTTGTGTCCCCGATTTGTAATTTGCATTTTGGGCTCATCTTTTGCCTAACGACAATGGATTCTGTCTTCTTGCAGTTGATGTTTATTCCTTCCTTCTCGTTTTCCTTTGTCGAGTTAACTCCTCTTAATTTTCAAAACCGTTACTAGGGGACGCTCTCCGGCACTATGAATAGTCTGCGATAATTTTTCTATCACTCACTTCTGATCCGTCAACATGTAAGCCTCTCACGGAAAAACGCTTTCCCTTTTGGGAAACGCCTGAACAATACACACACACGTACGTATACACATCCACTCACTACACATATTTTGGACCAAAATAGTTTTCAAATCATTTGTCACACACATTATTGTTTTTGTCACTAATATATCTTTGTTGTTAATACATTATCATATGTTTGTACATACATATATTGGTTCTTGTCGTTTCTTTACATTTATTTACGTGGACTCACATCCCGAGTCCACCATGTTTGTTGTGGGCATTTCAGGAGACATACGTGTTTATCTCTCAATGCATACACTTGCCCGTAACACTTGGCTCCGGGCGAAGTAACAGTCTAACTCTCTGCTCTCGGGCGGAGAGGAACCCGGACGAGGCTCCGCCGAACGGCAGTGTCTCGTTCGGGGTGGTTGACTGCCCCTGAACCCGTTTATGCGGGTTCAAAGAGGGAATATTTTTGACCGAGCCTACGGGCTCGGAAATCCCACGTTAAACCCGGCCTTGTGCCTTATGCAACCCTCGTGGGGGGTAGCTAAATATTACTTGCCCGTAACACTTTCACTACATTGTGTAAGAGTGAAACATGCATTGTGAATTGTTTGCGTTTGATATAAAATTGTAAAAATTATGGTTAATGGCTTCATGCAGCCGATAATTAAGAGCCAGAAGGGATAGAAACTTGTGAGATTAAAAGTTTGCGCATACTACCGCAAGCACTAGCCTCGAACAGTCACGATCGAACCTTCAAGAAAATGCCCGACTGTTACATATTCGGAACACGAACTTTGAACTAATGCGGATCGTAACCTAAGCGCCCTTGCCAGACCAGAAAGTCCACAAACGAGATATTTACACGTCTAACCACAGGTAAGATAGACGTTGTTTTAGGTTTGTGGTGGTTCTTTTTCTTAATGTGAAATGATCATATATGTGTACACGGCCCAAAATTGCCCGGTCCCCGCCACGGCTGTCACGCTGAGGTAGATATTTCACCGACTTCCCTATGTTCAACCGCCCTGGGTAGGTCGATAAACAACATCTGCGTCCTGGGTAAGACGATAAACTGCATCCGGCGGCGGAGCCTCCATTCGGGAGGTTTTGAGGAGTGTGGAATCACCTCTTAATTGCTGGTGTTCCCGGGTCCGCCCCGACCCGGGGTGGTGGCACTTGTTAGGGGTCCCAGCTATGAGCGAATGGTTAGCCCGGAATGGAGGAAAAGCGCTGTGAAGGTGTGGGAATGGGTTTTAGTACCAGAATACTTGGTAAAGAGTTATTATCAGCAATGGATTTTTGAAGACAAAAACCTATTACCAGCAATACACTTTTGGAAAAGAAATATTACCAGCAATACGTTTTTGGAAAGAAGTGTTACCAGCTATGCATTTTTGACAAAACAAAATATTGCCAGCAATAAAAATTTTGTCGGCATTAAATAACCCATTGAGGTTGATGTCCCGTAAAACAAAAGAAACCAAAAACAAATCTATCTTTAATGCAACGAAGGAGGGTCTGTCTTTGGGTTGGAATTCCAGTGACCTAGCATCTCTCAACGCTTTGCAATCTCTTGTCCGAAAACAGAAACATGGCATTAAGGCAAAGAATACCGGCAGCAAACAGTTGCTAAGTTCGTCTATGTTGTTCTCGGCTTAAAAGACACATGAGTGGCAGAGGGACACTGCTGGATACTTGTTTGCTATTTCCACCGCCTGCCCACGGGAATAAACACTTCATAATCGGGGCCATTTTTCTTTTTTATAACAATAAAATTTACCTCTATTCAAAAAGGATTATTTATTATGGATTAAACCGTGGTAGGGAGGGAGTTTGCTGATGTTATCAGCCTTTTTTTTTTATTAGACACAGACTTAAATTGGAGACACCTTGAAGTGTTGGATTCCGAAGAATCAGAGAGCCGAGTTCGAATTCCAGCCGAGTTCATTACTTTCACTTACATGCCGAGAACCTTACGAAAAGCATGAATCCATATCTCCCTCACCGGCTATGGATAAATAGCAGGACAGACTGGCTTCTATAGCCTTTGTTGGCAACTGTTTTAAGAGAAAGAAAACTCTGAATTCAAACCAGCCTGGAGAGGATTGGACTCCGTCAGGCTATATTGATCAATACACACCAGTTCTACGATGGTAAATGTGGTCTTCCATTGATTCTAATGAGTTACGGGACTCGTCATCGCTACTTGAATTCATTTCTGCGAGGTTTTTGCTTTAATCTTTGTAGTGAATGCGCGTCAGTAAAGACGCGAAAGACGTACGGATCGCGCGCAGAAACATCCGGGTTTTCGGTATGTTGTGATATGGGCCTCTCTGCAACTTCTCTAGATCCGCGTTTCTGGCTACTTCCTCCTGTCAATAAAATTAAAAAAAAAAGAGGGCGAGACGGGAGATATCAAAATAACACTAACCTAAAAACCACAGTACGCCGAGCGGCTCAGTAACTTTAGAAACAAAAGGCTCATGGGACCGATTTCACAAGACACCCTAGTCTTGCCACCCCCCCCCCCGCTCCTGGTTTTCCCGTCACTTTCTCTTCTCTGGCTATTAACCCCCACCACCTCCGTAGTTCTTGGGAGAGCAATCGTTTTGGTGTTTACCCCAAACACAACACACTATTGCCGTACATTGCAACAACCTCTAATATAAAAGACAAGAAATCAGCCGTGGCTGACCACATATGGAGATAAAAGAGAGATCACACTGCCCTCTGCTGGATAAAGTTGAAATCAAAGACAAAGAACATCATTGGAAAATTCGTAAACTTAAGGAATCAGCACATATGCTAGGCCACAAAAATCTCCTGAGCCAACCAAGCATAGAAATAAATACAATATGGGAACCAGTAATAAGGAGTGCCAGAGAAAAGCAATAATAACAACGAAAATTGCAATATGAGCTCTGGTAAAAAACAAGCGGACCGAACGCTCCTCTGTGGTGAAATCGGTAAAATCACGTCAGGCTCTATGACTGTTCCGTATAGGATACATGTTCGATCTCTGTCGGAGGATTCATATTTTCTATGCCATTTTCCCGGACATTCAGGCCGGTAAATGTTGATAATACTGTCTATTATAAACAGGGCATTTATTTAAATATTTGTATCTATAAAAAAAGAATGTCGAATAAATAAACATGGCAAAAGTTTTTAGTCATTAAAAACCCAGACGACACTGTGAATAACGGATGTCTGTTTGTTAGCAGGAACCCTAACTCCGTCAAACTTAACCTGACTTTGTAAGTAACATATATTGGATATATCAGCTGTTTAGGGAAATTAAAACCCAACCATCCCTAATCCAAATTGACTGACTTTTCCTTAATCTTAACAATTCAAAATCTTTAGATTGTGCTTATAAATTAAGTAATAATGCCAACAGTTTTTCCTTTCATACTTTTCGCTTGTGGAACTCTCTTCCAGCTTATTGCCATCCAATCAACTTTGATCTTTAGATATTTAAATGCTATGTCAATCGTTATCTACTGTCTTCTTGCTTTCTCGTCTATTGTTCTCGTTCTTTAATAATATTATTCTTTGTTCTTATCTTTTCATATTCAGTAACCCTTTGTGTATTAGAGGCTTTACTGTTTTTTTTATAGAGCTATATGAAAAAATTGAACATTATAAAATAGTTCTTCATCTATTGAACGAGGTCAGCTGTAAGGCTTTGAACGTGTTCATTTTTTATCGCACTTCTGTAAACTGTAGTATCACTAACATATATCCTCACTAATGATTCGAGAATTTCCTTGGTAGATCTTTAATAAGAAGCAGAAACGGAGTAAGGTCGAGGAGAGAAAGAGAGATACTTTTATTGATTTCATGGGGCTCAGAATGAGAAGCCATTTATAACGACTTTTATGGACATAACTTAGTGAAAGGAGTTGATAATTATGTACATTCTTCCAGAGATGCCATAACTGTACGGTTTGTGTAGCAACGCTCTATACCTCAACTTGTCAAAAGACTTTGATACATCTAAGTATTAGGACGGACGTCATAATAACGGAGCTAACTCGCTTTCTAGATGGGAACCAAGTTATGCCCCTTGACTGGAACTCTCTAGGATAAAAGGTGAAAAAAGGAATTTCAAGATCGTGGTGACGCATCCTCACATGTCCCGTATCGAACTATCAATCGTTCAGTGATTACTGGTCATGTTTTACATCTATTGTTATCCAACAGTAAATCGAATGTATAAAGGTTCGAATTAGATTTTCGTTCTTATTTGACACATATCTACACCCAGCAGCACAACGGTAATCTAATAGCTCCCGTAAAGAGTGCTTCCTTGATTCTGATCTTAATGACAGTTAAGACGTCAGCAGCGAATCTGGAGGCGCAAAACACATGCTGTTGTTGTAAATTGCATATAGTTTTCGTTATATTCCCGACTAATTGGAATATATACTTGAAAAACAAGGTGGATAAAATAAGTAAAGGTTTATTGTAAAAAAAACAAAGCAGTACAATAAGTATAAAAGTAACAGATATGCACAAGGTTGTTGCAAGTCAATCCAGTAGTGAATGCTATTATTGGAAGATCGGTAGTTCCCACGTAAGTCTGAGTCGTACTCAACAGATCCCAACTAGTAATATTTACCAACCTCCCCACTGTCTCATCACTATAAAAGGCAGGATAGACGAATTCTTTAGAAATCTCAAATCAAGAGGCAAAATAAAATCGGGTCAACAAATCCAATTCCCAGATTCTTACGCAGCCAACTCGTTCTCACAAAACACAAAATAGTCCTTCCTCAAGAAAAGCAACGGCTTTTATTACATGGTAAGGTAAACGTTTCGATTGGTCACGAATGTGACACAAGGCCGAGTTTAATGTGGGGCAATCCGATCCCGTAGGCTCGGCCTAAAATTCCCCGTAAACCCCGGATATACGGGTTCGGGTCTGTCTACTTCCAAGGATGAGACTCTGCCCTTCGGCATAGCCTCCTCCGGGTTCCTCTCTGCCCGAAAGCAGAGAGTTCGACAGCACAGCTGGAACCGATTCCAGCTAGTCGATATTTACCTGCCTCCCCACAAGGAAGGGTGTGGCACAAGGCCGAGTTTAATATGGATCGTTCCGAGCCCTTAGGCTCGGTCAAAAATTCCCCGTAGACCCCGCATAAACGGGATCGGGTCTGTCTAGGAAGAGGAACCCGGACGAAGCTATGGCGAAGGGCAGAGTCTTGTGCGGGTTCCTCTCTGCCAGAAATCAGAGAGTCCGACAACAGCTAAGTGTAACAGATCCCAGCTAGGATAATTGCCTACTCGCCCCACGCGGTCAGATGTGGCACAAGGCCGAATTTAACGTGGGGTCCCAGTCCGTAGGCTCGGACAAAAATTCCCCGTAGACCCCCTAAAAAATGGGGTCGGGTAGCTGTCTACCACCCCAGACGAGACTCTGCCCTTCGTCATAGCCTCGTCCCGGTTCCTCTCTACTCGAAGGCGGGGAGTTCGACAACAGCTAAGATCTGAGTAAAAGATCCCAGCTAGTCTCAGTAGTCCGTTGACTTACGGATACTTATAGCTAGTTACTACCTATGGTGCAGTCACTCATGGGGTTGACAGGTTATTTGATTACATCAGTTTTCTTTTGGGGGAATTCTAGAATACTACGAAGTGTTTTTTTGTTTTTTTTGTTTTTTTTTCTATAACAAAGATGGAAGCACTGACAAAAATGATGGCTGCCGGATAGGGAAATTTTAACTTAAGAATTCCTTTAATTAAGTCATTTAAATCTTAACCGTTTCCCGAACCTGAAAATCACCGAAAACAGTCTATGACCAATGCCTGGATGTAAATTATTTTAGACCTGAATCATCTGCTAAATAAAAAAAAAAAATACTAAAGAATTCTCCAAGAATTCTTAAGATTCCCAAATTGGAAAGTATCGCTCTGTACCACATGTTGTCAAAAGCCTTTGAGATACTGAATCTGTTAAACTTCTAAAAAAACAAGCGAATCAAAAATTTTCCAACCCTGTATCACCATTCTAAAAGGCAGGATAGACGAGTTCTTTAGAAATCCCAAATCAAGGGGCAAAATAAAATTGGGTCAACAAATCCAATTCCCAGGTTCTTACGCAGCGAATTCGTTCTCGCTCACAAAGCACAAAATAGTCCTTCCTCAAGAAAAGCAACGGCTTTTATTACATGGTAAGGTAAACGTTTCGATTGGTCACGATAGTCGAGGAGTATAAAAAAAATACCATAGGTGAGGTAGTATTTATCTACAATTTATTATTTTTCTTTTCTGTAGCAAAAAGAAGAGAGAGAAACAAAAAAGTGGCGAGAGGGTTCGCCGGCAAACCAGCTCTTCGGGCAGTCGTGAAACGGACACCCAAATCAAACGCGCCTACTTCAACCGCCTCTTGGTCTGCCAGTCTATTCGCACGGCCGTCTCTGTTTCACGAAGTGCGCCGAAAATGACTCGCTGTCTGCCAGTCTATTCGCACGGCCGACTCTGTTTCACGAAAATGACTCGCCTTCTGCTGTGCCGCTGGCGCCTCGCCTTTTTTATGCTAGTCCGACACTGCTCAAATTTTCATGTGTGCTGGTACAATCTCGTTTTGGACGAGACCGGCGCGCACGAATCACGTCCCCGACAGCAGCCATGTTTTCTTTTGGATTTGTCATGCAAGCAAGACACGTTCGCACACGTTTCGAGCTCCGTGGTAAATCATCACATTTTCTGTTTTTTTTTTAATTTCCTACCCCCCACCCCCGGGTAAACTGTACACAGGGCACAAACTCTTTTTTTAGAATAGGGGATTTTCTTACTCGCTACAGATATCTGGGGATCCAATTACAAACAAGGTTTCCATGATTCTAGGTATGACAGTTGAAACATCTGCAGTAGATCTGGAGGCGCAAAATACCTGTTGTTTTTTTTGTTTATTATTATTGTTTTTATTGTTTATCAGTCAAAATAAAAGGGGGCAAAGTTTATTCTTGTGAATTGGGTGGACGCGAAACTGGGTGAAAGGAAAGATAACGCCACAACAAATATATAGAAATGTATATTTCTTAAGCAGTTCCAAGAACTATTCTGGCCGCAGCCATATTTGCTGACCTGTATTTCCAAGACTAAAAATAGCCAAAAATGGTGACTCGATGTAATGTTAAAACGAAACGAAACAAACGTTTCAGACATTGTATGCTTCCGCCTTCTTTAGGTGACTGAAATTTCGAACCGAACTTTTTATTTCGTCCACTGGTGTAGAAGTCAAGTGACTTACCTGCTAACATGGCTGCCTTTTTGTGTTCTTTTGGAAAATCAAGCCAGCTAATTTTACCTCATTTATAGGAGAGTGCCTAATGCACCAGTTGGGTTGGTCCATTTTGCTAGAATAGACCTGCTCAACACATTTGCGTGAGTGGACTCTATTCACCCATATATCTCTCCATTAAATGACTCAGGGCTGTTTTCAGCTGAAGGGACGACACCAGTCTACCTGTGTGTCAGACCACTAGCAAGCTAACCAATATTCTACAGGAGTCATTCCCTTGTTCAAATTTAAATTAAATCAAAGGGGAAAAAAATTTCAGTGGCAGCGGTTAATGCAAAAACAGATTGACCAGACACATTTGATATGTATTTGATGGATACTTGATTAAATAAATTAATGGGCAGATTTCAACATTGATATAACAGTTGAATTGTCGCAACAAATTTGTATTGTAATGCACTCCCCACTGATTGGTGATTTCTTGTTCAACTTGAGGTCCACATTGTTTCATTTTGATCTTGCAGATGTGATCTCTAGCTTCCCACTTCTATATTTTGGATAGGAGTTGTAGAAGTCATATGACTTACCTGCTAACATGGCTGCCTTCTTAAAGGCAAGCCAGCTAATTTTACCTCATTTATAGGAGAGTACCTAATGTAGCAGGTGGGTTGGTCCATTTTGCTAGAATGGACCTGCCCAACACATTTGCATGAGTGGTCTCTATTCACCCATATATCTCTCCATTAAATGACTCAGGTTAGTTTTTAACTTCTGATTGCACCAGTCTATTTTTGTGTCAGACTACTTGGAAGCTAATCAATATTCTACAACTGTGTCCACTGTGTCATAAGACACATGGGCCAGTGGATAAAGACTTTGGTTAGATCCAGTAACTAAATCTAAATATTTGTGAGTTCAATACTAGGCCACTTGGAGAGTTGAGTTAAAGGGAAATGACTGCGATATCCAGAAGAGGCGCGGCACGTTGAAGTAGAACAATCTACCCCGGTGGACGAAATAAAAAGTTCGGTTCGAAATTCCAATCAGCTGAAAAAAGCTGGATCGTACAACTGCCTAAACATTGCGAATATGGCAATTAACACAAGGATAATAATCCGAATAATGTAAATAATGCAAGTAATCATAATACCTCATCTCAGAGATATAGACAGACATATAGAGAGAGACATAGACATAAAGGCCGGAGCGTACAACGGCCGAAACGTTGTGAATATGGCAATGAAGATGAGGATAATAGTCCGAATAATATAAATAATGCAAGTAATCATAATACCTCATCTCGGAGATAAAAACAGAGATGAAAAAACGTTTAGTGTTATTATTATTTTTAATTTCTGTTAAATTTGAAAATAACTCATGAAATTTCTGAAGACCTACTCTCCCAAAATATATCGAATAAAGAGTCAGTTGCTGATGGTGTCTTAATCAGGTAAAGATTCTAATTTCCGTATTAGTCTCAACTATTTATTAAAACTTTAAAATGCTTCCCTTCCCTAGTCCTGGGTTTGATGATAAACTACATCCGGCAGCATGGACTCTAATCGGGAGATTGGAGATTTTGAGAAGCGTCGAACTATTTCGTAATTGTTGTTGTTGCTCCCAGGTTCACCCTGACCCAGGATGGTAGCACGTATTAGGGTTAGAGCTATGGGCAAATAGTTAACCCCAAACAAAAACAGAGCAAAATTACAAAACATTTTTATAGAAGAAATACCAAAAATACATTTTCATATAAAAAAATTACCAACAACAGATATTTATAGTAAAATGACTAACAATACACCTTTATAGCAAAATGAACAACGATACATTTTATCTGTAGTTGAAGGTATACAGTTGCGTTGAAAATATATCTTGTTCAGGCCATAAAATTGTGTTCAAAATATTTAGATTTCGGCATCAAATAACCCATAGAGTTGTTGATAGGCCGCTAAATAAAATCAAGCAACGAAAACCTCCCTCGAAAATAACGCAATCATATTTGGATACCAAAAGACCACGGATTAAAACATGGGCCGTATTTCACAAAAATAGTCCCAAAATATTTTAGTGCATGTGTACGAAAATAGAAATTCTCTATATAAAGTTTCATATCATATTTTTGAACGAGCCATGATATTCATGAGATCTTGGATTTTATTACCACCACCCCCTGGTTGTTACGTGTATCAAGCTAATGAAGACAGTTCTTTTCTGGGAGATCTTGTCACGTTCGATAAAATTCTGGAAATGTCAAATAGGAAGAATTATTGTGTGTCACGGGTGGGCGTTTCTTTTCCCTGGGGTGGCAGCTTATTTTACTCGGAATTACAGCGATAATTTGTTTTATAAAAGAAGTCAAAATTTGATCGAGTATATTTGGGAACAGGGTCTCCAAATAAAGTAAGCTAAATTCTACAAGAATCGTTAACATAATATGATACGGAAAACTCCAGAAATGTTCTTTCTATGTTGTCAATCTTGGCAGGCTATTAATGTCCAACCGGAAGTTCCAAGTTGAGAGATATGACATTATTTAAGCAGTTAGTCGTCATACTGACAGACCAATCGGAAGACAGGCGGAAACTGCGACTTCATAGAAATTTACTCAGCATAGCATCGATGTGGTACAAGGCCGAATATATGTGGCACCCAGTGAGGATCATTTAGGAGTATCTTGCTAAACATTACACCAACGGTTTCGTAGTGGAAAATAACATTAACTATTTCGCCTTTTTTTTTTTTTTTTTTTTTTTTTTTTTTTTTGTAGCAAATGATTAAGATCTAAAATAATTCATGTCTCAGCACTGGTTACAGGCTGTTTTCGGGGATTTTCTGTTGTATCCTTAAAAAGGTTACAAACAGACAAAGGTAGTACTCGAGTGGAAGGAACGGCAACATAGGCGTAGATGGAAGAAAGAGAGGTTTCTTGTAAAAGAGAATACACTACTGAAAGACAGGGAGTCAACTAACACTTCCCAAAGCCAGTCAAATAGACAGACAGACGGACAGTTTCTAGTATATTCTACATATATTACTTATGTGATGGAATAACCTGCCACCGCCATAAGTGGCGGCACTATAGGTGGTAACCAACTATAAGTATCTGTTAGGACAGCGGACAGAGAGTCGAGCTGGGATCTGCGAGAACTAGCCGACTTCCGATAGCAGCACGCACACAGCTGTACTGACTTGCGACGACCGTGCGCATAACTATTACTTCTTTGCTTGTTGTACTGGTTTCTACAATAAACCTGTTACTATTTATACACCATGTTTGTCCATTCCATATTCTTATTAGCAGGGAATATAACAATTACTGATGTAGTCAGTCCACAATAGGTAATAGGGAGAGTGGAACATTCCATTACAACATTTTCTATGTTGTACAGCCTAGCAAAGGGATTAGTTAAAGAGATTCTTAAGTTAAAATTCCCCTATACTGCACCCATGATTGCTATCAATGCTTCCATCTTTTCTATAATAGTAAAATAAATAAATAAATAAATCAGAGCATTCTACTTTTTTGGCCGGTAATTTGATAAGGTCCGCGGTTGAGCCGGGGTCCGTCGCCCGGTATGCAGAGATGAAAAAAATAGTTAAATATTCTTTTCTTGCTGATAGACTTTTTTTTTTACTCCTCTGGCAGTGGGGACTTCTGGGGCTATTGGCCCTCGTTTCGATAGAGTTCCTTCGGAGGATTGGCGCGATTGCGTCTCGATTAAGGGACAAGCCTCGTGAAACGGAGTGGCTCTTGCAGCGTGTCTCACTGACGATGGTTCGAGGTAATGCTTTCTCCATTATTTTCTATCCTCTGCCAGCCGCAATGGCTGGCAGAGGATAGAAAATAATGTTTATAGTTACGTTGTTCTGGAATTGTCATCAGTGGTCAACTGAACTTGTTTTGTTTTAATAAATTTATTCATTGTTAAAAGAAAACTATATACAATTTACAACACTACATGTTTTGTGCCTCCATATCCACTGTTGACGTTTCAGTTGTCACTACGCTCATCATCAGGATAGCACACGTTTATACTTAGACAACGAGAGCTATTGCCTTATGGCTGTGTTGGTGAGTTTACCTTTGTGTGTGAAATGAAAACGAACACCCAATTTGAACCTTTACACATTATATTTACTGCTGGATAACAATAGATATAAAACATGACCAGTGATTACTGGTCGAGTGATAGTTTGATACGGGACATGTGAGGATGCGTGATCGCCATGTTGAAATCCTTTTTTTTCCCCTTGTCATAAAGAGTTCTGACCAAGGTGCATGAGTTGGTTCCCGTTTTGGGGACGAGTTTGCTCCGTTGTTATGACATCCCTGCTAACACTTAGACATCTCAAAGGCTTTTAACGAATGTGGTATTGTTGTAGAGTGGTTTCACAGTGGAGGTTTGTATTTGTATTAAGTCGGTCCTAAAATAGGTTCGACGTACAAAACGTTAGGAACTTGATATAATAGGTAATGACGCAGAGAAATCTAGTCGTGGTCGCTGATACTTTTAATATCCGACCAACGGTCGTCCGACATCGACTGACTGACCAACTCGCTGAGCGACTTTAGCAACTTACTCGTTACTCTTACTACTCCTACTTATTATAGGTGGGAGAGTCTATTAACTATAGAATAGGTGTGTTCCACTATAACAGGTATAGAACGTTATTGCACATAGTCGCCATTTATGGCATCTCTGAGAGAATATACGCAATTATCAAGTCCTTTCTCTAAGATACGTCCTTGAAGGTCTTTGTAAATGGTCACTCTTCTGAATTCCATGTTATAAATGATGATATTCCACAAGACTCTCCTTTTGGTCTTAGTTCACTTCTTTTTATTAAAGATCTTCCAAGGAATATTATTGGATCATTAGAAAGGATCTGTGCTGCCAATAGCAAAATTTACGGAAGAATTTCAAAAATTAAGACATTCGAAAGCTTACAGCTGATCACACCTCTGATCAAACTTTAACAGTTCAATGGAGAAAAAAAACTGGTTTGTAATGTTCAGTACCTCTAAAACGAATCTAGTATCATTTCCTCGCCAGCAAACTTATTATGAACTTTCTCCCGTCATCAAGAATAATTGCATTCTTAATAAGGTCCCATGCTTTGGACGTCTGTTTGGAATAAATTTCCCTTCAGACCTCAAGTGAAACTCGTGCACAAGATCTATAGCTAAACACCCTGAAAAGTTATCTGCTCATTTTACCTGACTGCATTATCTTTGCAAGAGTCAGATTAGACCAAAAATAGAAACTTCTGGGTTTGGGGTGAAAATTCAAATGTAAATTTCAGATATCTGAATACATAGAATTTTCATTAACCATTATTAAAGTGCTTTTCGTTTTTGCATTATATCAGTCTTATCATTTTTCAAATATCCTATCTTCGCATAAACCATCGCCTCTTTACACGTCAGTCGTTGTTGCATTAATTGTTTATATATAAATATGTGAATGTCATGAGAACGAAAATAACATATAAATTCTAACGTCCACAGCATTAATTCAAAAGAGGGCTTAATACCGATAATAGAGCAATAATTATATTTTTTCATATAGACAAAAACATTTTACTCAGGACAAAGATGCAACTTCGTTTCGGGCATTTAATTGCACTTCGACTGGTGAGGACCAAAATTTTGGTTCTCACCAGTCGAGGTGCGATTAAATAATAATAGTATTTAATAAAATACTCTAAAATTAAGTTACAGCTGTACTGAAAATTTAGAAAGGATTATAAAAAGCATAATAATAAAATCTTGAATAAATAATTATGGCAGAATCAAAGAAATAGAGATTCTGAATTAAGAATAAACAATTATAAAGAAAAATTATGAAACTGTAGAAATCCTGAAAGTTGTGCTTTTGTTATGGTGAAACACACCTATTCTATAGTTAAAAGACTCTCCCACCTAATATAAGTAGGAGTAGTAAGAGAAACGAGGGTCAATCGATGTCGGCAGACCGGCTGATCGGTTGAACTCTCTGCCTTCGGGCGGGGAGGAACCCGAACGAGGCTACGCTGAAGGGCGGAGTCTCGTTCGGGGAGGTAAACCGACCCTAAACCCGCTTATACGGGTTCAAAGGGTATATTTTTGGCCGAGCCCATGGGCTCGGAGATCCCACGTTAAATCAGCCTTGTGCCACATGATACCCACGTGGTGGGGGTGACTAAATACTAGTCGATGTCGGACGACAGTAGTCGACAGTTAGTCAGCGACCACAACAAGATTACTTTGCGTAATACCTATTATATCGAGTTCCTAACGTTTTGTACGTCGAACTTATTTAGGACCGATTTAGTACAAATACAAGCCTCCACTGTGAAATAACTCCATAACACCTTTGAATAATGAATGCCGCACAGAATCAGTAGTTTACGAATGCACTATCTCATCCATTGAGAATCCTAATGTTGTGAAAATCTATATAGGATGTACAAAAAATGAATTTAAATTAAGATGTAGACAACGTTTGTCTTCCTTCAATAATATTAAGTACCCTAACCAAACATCCTTATCCAAATACTTTTGGCAATTAAGAGAAACAAATAAAACACCAACAAAAAAATAAAAAAATAAGAACTTGTTATCCTTGGATGACCCATGTCCTTTATACTTACATGAAAAGTTATATATTATTAAGTTTCTGAAAAATAAAAATTTATTAAATGAAAGAAATGAAATAGCGGTTTTCTGTAGATATTGTCTTGTATACTCGTTAAAAAAATAATTCTCATATTTATATCTATTATTTGATCATAAATAAAATAATTTATAAATGCTTATTTACATTCTGATATATTATTTTTACAGCATTATATATAATCTATTAGTAAAGAAAATAAATATAGTATTTTTTATGTATAATAAATAAAATATAGTTTTAAAAATATGACTTAATCATATTTGAATACCCCTTTAAGAAAATCTCGATGTAACTTTAAAAAATAAAATAAATAAACAATGCCAAATATATTGTAACGTAAACCTTAATAAGATAAAATAAATTAGACAGTAATAACTTGACAGCTTGAAAGAAAGTCAGTGTAGCCAGACAGAAATCTTAAAACTCCACCCAATCTTAAGAGACTTTAAATTTGCCACACAAAGATACACTACCATTCGTAAAAAAAGCCAACGCCCCCTTAATAAAAAAAAAATGTAAATAAAAAATAACGGTTAATTTCTTAACACCCCCAACTTAACTTTAAAATAGAGTAAATAAATTTTTTTTTTCGTAAGTTATTCTTAGCAGCACTTGAGAATGGGACCGAGCTCTGAATTTTAAGTTTAAATTTTAAAGTTAAATTGAAAAAAATATTACCAGAATACATTTTTGGAAAAAAAATATTACCAACAATAAAAAATTTGTCGGCATTAAATAACCCATTGAGTTTGATATGCTGTAAAAGAAACTAAACCTTAAAACTAGCGCCATTTTGTTCCCCTCAGACTAAGGCTATCGTCAGAAGCAAATCAAGCGATAGGTGGCGTTATTAGTTTGCTCCTCCAGTGTGAATATTGCCTGCCTTTAATATCAAGCTAAGAGTCAGTGCTGATTCAAGCCTCCATTTACATTTTAGCTTGTCGATTCATTCAGCTAGATGGTATCGTTTTCATTGCCCAAACAATGGCTCGAAATGTCAAGGAGTTTCTATGTGGAAAGCAAAATATTGTTTGCTCGCCAGCAAAAGAAAAAAATGTCATCATCTGTAGATTTAACCTTTTCCATGTCTGTCGTTTTCACACATTTTGCTAGTTATTTGTAAGTTCTCTTCAGGCAATGGTTAATGAGCGGTCGAAAAACGGCTCTCCGCTTTAACAAATAAAAAAAGCGGGGGCGAGAAAAAAAATATTGAGATTTTCTCTGATTAGCAGAAACAGAGTTCACAATTTGATTGAGTTCAGTTTTCTTGCTACTCCAAGAGATTCGTTTTGTTTTTTGTTTTTTTTTTTGTTCTTCCCCCCCCCCAGCAAGAGAATTATTCCAAGCCGGAAAACGAACTACGATTTATTCAAACGAGGAATTAAAAACATACGTAAAATGAAAAAAAAAAAGATTTCAGAAGATTGAATATACAACAGTATCGACAGAGGTATTGAAGTAGTCAAGCTGTTCGGATTCTGAGGAAACATTTCGACAGTTTTATTGTAAGGCTCGGATGAAGCGTGAATTGAAGCGATTTAATCTTATCTCAGGAAGCTCTCTCCGTTGAGGTTCAAAAATAAGTCGACCCTATCCAAATAGGTAGACATATTCTGGTTTTACAATAGAGACAAAATTCTAAATATGTGTCTACTGTAAAGAATAACCGAAAAGTCAGATCGATTTTAACTCTAGACTTACAAGTGTAGACATACGTATAGTTTAATGTTAAAAAAAGCGTTCTGGTTTACACTAGAGTTAAAAAATGACATAGATACTGTTTACACGAGGAATCTAAAATGACAGATATAAGAAGGGTTTACATTAGAATCAAACAAAAACAATATAGACTGATAGAAGCCCGATTTACACGAGAAATAAAAAATGACAGATATAAGAAGGGTTTACATTAGAATCAAACAAAAACTATATAGACAGAAAGAAGCCCGATTTACATGGGGAGTCTAAAATAACAGATATAAACACGGCTTACACGAAAGTGAAAAAATACAGATATGTCCGATTTACACAAAAATCAAAACAAATAAAGACAAACAGGTCTGGATTACACTAGAATTAAAAATGTAGAAATAGATATTATTTCGGTTATTACAGAATTATAAAAAAATGATTTAATGTTGTTTTTTTTTTTTTGGTTGTTTTTTTTTTTTTTTCTCTGGAGTCAAAACACTAGCTATAGTTCCGGTTTATAGACGAGTCTGCGGGTAGCTACCCGGAAACTGGTTCAATTTGTGGAACTTTTGCTCGGATGAAAGTTGTGTCTTCAAATCTCCAGCGACAGGGCATCAAAAGAGATTAGGAAAATTTCATTGCGTTAATCATTTGACTGGAAAAAGGATTACATACTGTGAAAATCAGTGAAAATACTGGATTTAATCGACGACCACTGTGGATATTGCCAATCAATTTAACTGATATGACGACAAGTGCTATCAAACCGGCTTGTTAACCAGGGTTCTATGATTTGAATGATTTATCATATTCATTCCTTTTGCTGGACAAGCAACAATAACTACGTCTAATAAACCGTGAAGCTGTTGAGTGTGTTTTGACCTTGTAATCTGGTGATAAGAGACACGGATCGTATCTTTGATTCAAGAGCAAGGGTATAATTAAGGAGATTATAATTTATAGATGAAGAAGATTAGGACAATAATGGAACACTACTTGAACTAATATACTCATCTTGGTTGTTATAGTGATTTCTATGTGAATTTAAGTGACGAGGAATTATCATTATTATACATGAATCAATTTGGACTAGTATCCTCATCTTGGTTGTTTATAGTCATTTCTATGTGAATAAGAGATGAGAATGCACGGCCGCAATTTTCGATGGATTTGCACCAAAATTTACATGCACATGCTCCAAGTTAGCGGGAAGGCCAAGACCGACCTTGAATTTCCTAATTCCCATCGATAGTGGAAATAATCGATTTTTCCATTCTTCTACGGCAGTTTTCATGTAGTTTGCAGCAATTTTCTACTGGCCACAGTGAGAGCCCATAGTAGCTGCCACGAACAGACAGGAAGATTCTATTGGCCAGCGTGAGAGCCAACAGCTGACTGACGCAAATGTTAACTAGTATGCTAGCATGCAAAAAAAAAAATCGAAGCTGCATTCGTCAGAAGTGGGAAAATTTTAAATTTGCATGACACTTTACTCCAATTGGCTCATTCGCTTGCTTAAACTAAACGTTGATTCTCATTTCGCAGAACTGGGTTGGGTGTGAAAAAGTATTTGTTGTTAACATTCTTTTTTCATTCGGTTTTTCCAGTTACGAGTCCTTTTTTAAAGTTGATCGTTTTGTGTTCATTTTGTTTAGTTCTTTTTTCGTAACAGATTTAATGTTTAGTATAGAGCTTAGAAAAAATTCGCAATGTGAGATAGGCAAGAAGTAAGGCATGTAGCAACATCAGCACGGCAAAGGGCACTCCTTTAAAGGCAAGGAAGGGCAAAAATATTCAAAGTCAAGTGATAGCGATTTCTGCATGAGTCGTACGACTTTTGAATCAAACACGGGCAACGCCGGGCCATATTGCTAGTATAAATATGTATATATATATATATATATATAAAATAAATGCGAATGTCCGTGTGTCACACTTTTTTCAATGAAAGGTACACAACTCTCAGTAGCTCATCTTTATTCTCTGTTTGATAAATGCAAATGTCAGTGTGTCACACCTTTTCAACTTTAGTCCTAGAGACCGTAGCCCAACATATCTTGCTATTTTGGAATCAGGCCGACTCCAAAAGCAAATTACAAACAATTCTGTATCTGTCTATATCATGATCTGTACATCTGGATCGGTTTTGCCCCCCGGTCGGGATTTTTCTGTCTGGCTACATCCGGATCTTTCGTTCTATTTCTGGTGTCACGAAGTGGTAACATGGAGGCGAAACGAAGTCCGCTAAAGTGGATCTTCTTTCTCGGCGCACACCCCAGGGACACAAAACGACGCAGGGAGACCAACGATAAACAAACACAAGACGAGGGTATTCAATTTAAAAAAACATTTATTTACAACTAATATATATATATATAGGTAACTACACTAGTCTCGGAAAACCTTCGTTTTTTTGATTTGCTAATGATCAAATCAATTTCGAAGGAATAAAAGGTTTTAAAAAAAGAAAGGGCAATGAACATGAACGTCTGTCGTAAATAATCGTACAGAATACAGGTCCAAAGCCCAAAGAAGAAAAAAACCGATACGAGTAATCAACTAACTAAAAAAGTGCTCAATACAAAAGTTGAGCAGACTTGTCATACCTGGCTTCCCCTGACGATCCGCTTAGGTGAAACCTTGGTAGGTTTGTCTGGCTCTCTAGGTTTTTCTAATATATATATATATATAGTTAAGTAAATGAGATAACTAGATATTAGCGACCGTATACGCTTGTTCTGGCGTGCATACGCTGGTAAGTAAATACATACCAAATTTACCCAACAGGTGTAGACATAATAGTGCTCAATGTGATAAGACGGAGCTAAGAGATATATGTTGATAAATACACATATATCTACGTTTCATGTATGGCTCGAGTTTTGTCGTTTACCCACTTCATCGAGAAGCGATATCTCGTGCCCGATGAATTGGGTAACCAACGAAACTCGAGTCACACATCAAACGTAGGTATATGTGTATTTACACACACACACATATATATATATATATATATATATATATATATAAACAACAAAAAATGTTTATCTATTATCGTGGGAAGAGTTGAGACAAATTATCCAATGAGCAAATATAAAACTTTTGTTGCCGTTTTAGGGCCAGAAATAAAGTCACAAGAGAGGAATTGAGTTAAACAAATATATTAACAGAAACAGTAATACAAACAAGAGTGTTACAGCAAGAATGTTCAGTCCGACTGTCGGAGCTGACTGCTGGAAAGTTCAGCCTCCAAAAAGGCAGTACCTGCTCCTATTTATAGCTGAGAGAGTCCATGCAGGCGTTGGTAAAATTACCAGAACATAAACGAAAAATTCAAATCAATCAAAATGTACTTATCTTTGCCCTTCCTTTCTTACATTTTTTTTTTTTACTTTTATATATATATATATATATATATATATATATATATATATATATAATATGTGTGTGTAACTCCCATATGAAGTACTTACAAAGTGTCCTTTTGCGAAAGTAAAGTCCTTGGCAGTATTATTCTTTTCAGGGTAGACTTTTCAAGATAGACTGATAAATAGTCCATTGATGCATAAAAATATCCTTGCCTGCTTTTCACTTGGTTTTTGATGTGATAATACTTATTTCTCTTAACTTCCAATTCTTTTGAGGTTATCAAACAATAGTGAAGTTTAGTAATCTTAATGGCATTTTGCGTCATTCTTTTCCTTAACGATAGTTTCGACTATCGAATTTTATAGATGCAAAATCAGAACAACCCCAGAGCTTTGTCTGTATCTCTCTCTCTCTCTCTCTCTTTAGTGTTCAAACTGTAATTCTATTGAATTCTGCTGATTCAATCATAAAATCGGTTTTCCTGGGTAAGACGTTAAACTACATTCGCGTCCTCGGTAAGACGATGAACTACGTCCAGCAGCATGGCCTCTGATCAGGAGGTTTTGAGAAGTGTGGAACCACCTCTTAATTGCTCGTGTTCCCAGGTCCACCCTAGCCCGGGATGGTAGTACCTGGTAGGGTCCCAGATATGGGAAAATAGTTAACTGTTACCAGCAATACTTTTTGAAAAATACAATTTTGAAGGAAAAACATTACCAAAAACAGATTTTTGACAAAACAAAATATTACCAGCAATAAAAAATTTTGTCGGTATGAAATAACCCATTGAGGTTGATATACCGTAAAACAAAATAGACCAAACCATAAAATCTGGCCCGCAATTTTCGCCCGTTCTTTTTACTTTCTTATATCGGCATTCAAACCCCTTCTTCCCTTTTTGGCTTTCACAAAATACAACAGTAAGACTGGACACAAAATTTTGTCCACCTTCTCATCTCGACATCTCGGCCACAACTCTCGATTTACCAACCTCCCCAAGAGGCAAGATGTGACACGACGCCAGATTTTACCATGAGGCGTTCCTAGCCCGTAGGCCCGGTATGCATGGGTTCGGGTTTATCTATCTCACCAAACGAGATTCTGACCTTCGACATAGCCTCGTCTGGGTTCCTCCCCGCCCGGAGGCAGAGAGATCGACTGTCGAACAATCACGTGGTCAAGATAAACACTCATTTGTGGAGCAAGCTGAGTGAAAAACTAATTCAACATTGAGAAAGAGAGCTATTTATGGTGCAATGGAGCATCTCATTATGCTAAAGTGGGATAGTCCATTGCTTGGGCTGTGATTAGCTGCTGGTACCTGAGTGGAAGTATTTCTATATAAATACCAGCTTGATTTCTCAGTTAGTTTGCAGGGATTGTATTAAGTTACAACCTGCTTTATTTTTGTCTGCCAGCTGGACGCTAGCTGGGATTCTTACGCCGGTAAGTGTTGTTTATTGTATTGTTATTCTACAGACAAGAGAAGCAAAAAAAGAGAAAGCCTCCTCGTGTCTTCCCTGCTCTCTGTGCTCACGTGATCTCTTTCTCTCTCTCTCTTTCTCGACTGAGTATACAGAAGGGGAGGGGAAGTATAAGAAAAGAAGAAATGAATAATACCAAGTCATCTAACAACCCCTAGCTACAAATAACCGTTTTTCTTTCCTAGAGCTTTGTCTCAACAACTTCCGGGTGAACTGTCTTGCTTCCTAATTCTTCGACAGGGAAAGAAAGAAAAAAAAAGGAAAGGGCAAAGCCAACTGTAGAATGTTTGCTCATTAGTATAATTACAGATTTGGTATTATTGTTTAATCATTTAATAGGTTGTGGGGGATAGCGTTACCTTGGATCTTTTCATCTGGATCTTCCTTTCTGTCTACATCTGGAATCTTTCTCTTTGCATTTGGATCTTTTGTGCCTGCATCTGGACGCTTGTTTCTACATTTATTTCTCTATCTGGATCTGATATATCTCCATCATGGTCTTTATTTGCATCTGCCTCAATCTGGAATTTTCTATATGTATATATCTGGATAAGTTAATTTTACATCATGATCGGTTTTGTCTACATCTGGATCCGTTATGTGCGTAAATCTGTATCTTTCTGTCTGCATCTGGTTCGGTCTATTTATGTCTGTATTTTTCTATCTACATATGGATCAGTTACTTCTTCATCTGGATCTATCTGCCTTTATGCATCTGGAAATTCTGGATATTTTCTGACAAATCTTTCCATTTCGATCTCGTATGTGACTATCTCGCTTTCTTTCAGCCTACATCTGGTGTTCTCCAGATGATTTGGGTCTACATGATTCTATCTGCCATAATCTGTCTATATCTGGATCAGTTATGTATGTATATCTGTATCTTTTTGCCTACGTGGGGACCTTACTTTCCGCATCTAGATCGTTCTATTTTGTAGAACAATCACGTAGTCAAGATAAACACTCAATTGTGGAGCAAGCTGAGTGAATAATAACTCCACCTTGAGAAAGAGAGCTATTTATGGTGCCAGGGAGCATCTCATTGTGCTAAAGTTGGATAGTCCATTTGCTTGGGCTGTGATTGGCTGCTGGTACATGAGTGGAGGTATTTCTGTATAAATACCAGCTTGATTTCAGTCAGTTTGCAGGGTTTGTATTGAGTTACAACCTGCTTTATTTTTGTCTGCCAGCTGGACGCTAGCTGGGACCCTTACGCCGGTAAGTGCTGTTTATTGTATTGTTATTCTACATATTTCTATCTGTATTTTTCTATCTACACATGGATCAGTTACTTATATATCTGAATGTTTCCTACTGTCTTAATTTAGATCTTTCGTCTGGATCAGTTATTTCAATACCTGGATCG
>CAHIKZ030000793.1:82500-237500 GCA_903632075.3 Acanthosepion pharaonis
AATGTGAATGAAATATGAAAATACCATGGCCACAAAGTGAGGGATCAGTGTATATATTAACTGTAATGTAGAATTGATCCCCCGTTTATATCCAAATTATTTCTTGTTTGTTAATAAGCCCTAGAAAACGAATCAATCAATCAATCAATCAATAAAATACTGATTAGCTACAAAGGCATGTCTACAAGATTTATTTACATCCTCTGGAATATGAATGTATAGAAAATACCGTGGCCACAAAATGAGGGATCAGTTTATATATTAACTGTAATGTAGAATTGATCACCCATTTTATATCCACATTATTTCTTGTTTGTTGATAAGCCCTAGCAAACGAATCAGTCGATCGATGAAATACTGATTAGCTACAAAGGGCATGTCTTTTAGATTTATTTACATTCTCTGGAATATGAATGTATAGAAAATACCATGGCCTGGTCAGTACCTTGATGGGTGACCGCTTGGGAATACCAGGTGCTATATAAGCTTGGATGTGCGGGTGGTGTAATGGATAACGACTCGGTATTGAAAATGGGAGAGACGTGTTCCAATTCCAGTTGGGTTTGTTATATTCATTTATACACAAATACCTTTGGGAAAGATATGAATTCACCTCTTTCTTACAATCATGGCTATATGAGTAGAATTTGTCAGTAAATCATTATTATCTCCAGAGTAGTTAAGCAACATCGAACCTGGTCAATAAGTAGATCAGTGACCGCTTGGGAATAAGCTTGGATGTGCGAATGGTGTAATGGATAATGTCTCGGAATTGTCAATCGGAGAGCCGAGTTCCAATTCAAGTTCGTTATATTAACTTACACACAAATACTCTTGGGAATTGTAGGAATCAACTTCTTCTCTCTCCAACTATGTAAGACATGTATCATTAAAATGTTCTTAAGGCCAAAACACAAATTCTTAAGTCTAAAAATATTTTCTCTCCTTAAATAATCTGCAACGGGTTGATAAGCCATAAGAATGAATGAAACAATAATGATGCAAGTATCATAGAGATAAAGGTGTAAGAATTTCTTAAGGCAAAAAAACAGCAAGTTGTGGAAAAACATTATCTTTCACGCCTTGAAAAGACATAAATAGTGAAAGTTATGTGCATTGGTAAGACAGAAAATTATACAGAAAATATTTAAATCCGTTTTTCCTTTTTTTCATCAATTTGTTATGGGCATCGAATTATCTACGTGCATGAGACAATATGGTATTTATTTACACAAGGCAATGTAATTAAGTATGGATAAGCATAATTCATTTATAATCTAAAATCATTATTAAAATGTATTTCTCATTGAAATAGACCTTTTTAGAAACTAATTGAAAAAGTGAATAAGTTCCATTTTAATGTCGAATCCTAAGACGTGGCTCTCCAAAATTTTCTCTGATTTGTTGCACTCTTCATTGTTCTACCATTCATTCAATTCGACTATTTAAGTAGGTTACTTGCTGTTAGCTTTTTCTTCTCTGGTTCCGTCTCCTGTGAGTGTTAAGTTCTCCAAATTCTCTTTCCTCATTATGTGTTCTAAAGGTTTCTTCGTAGTTCCTATTTTCTTTAGGATATCTTTGTCGTTCAAAAGATAAGGACATCGTATTCTTAGCACCCATCGGTAGAATCTCAAATCTGTTGATCAAAATCTCAATTCCATCGATCAAAATCTCAATTCCATCTGTGAGGAGATTGTCCTGCATTCATTGGTATATACGATATTGGGTATTACATAAAAGTTAAGCACTTTTCAAAATGTTCAATGTAATTTTCCTCTCTTTTACTTAGATTAATTTCTGAAACATCTGTTTCGCTATCTATTCCTATGCCTCTTTTGGATTTCTAAGTCAAGCTTTGCGTCGTCTGTAATTACACTGCATATTCAGATTTTTGTATCTGCTTCATTTTGAAGCCTCTAAAACATAGCTCTATTTTAATTGAAAGGGTTTATTATTATAGAAAATTAAAAAGAAATAATGGTTTAATATACAAAGCAATATAACAAAAGCGTACAAAAGGCAATGTAAAAGATTACATGCATAAAACAATAACTACAAGTACAGAACAATGTAATAAACACGTAGGCGAGACACTATAGCAAATACATTTAAGAAACACATACAGAGTGTAATGGATGAAATGTCTAAATTACGCAAAAATGAAAATAACACTGACATTTCATTTTAACAGATAGATTTACCAAAATTACACAAAAATATCTTGAAATTGTAAAGAGTAAATTTATTCAATAAAATTGCGATTTCCTTCAACCACAGCCTCCAGACAACTTCGGAATCTCCTGCAACTCTTCTGGATGACCTTGTTTAAGTTGGTGAATGCTGCCATAATCCTTGCCTTCAGTTCATCTTTGCTGTTACAAGGAGTTTTGTTTGTCTATAGCTCAACTGCGTCCCACACATAATAATCAAAGGAGTTGCAGTTTGGGGAGTTAGGTGGCCATATGTAAGGGATGATGTGGTTACAGAAATTGCCTGACAGCCATTACTGGATTCTCCTGCTTGTGTGGCATGCTGCAGAGTCCTGTTGCCAGACATAGTGTCTTCCAGCAGCCACCCTCTTGACCCAGGGCAGCACTACTTCCTCAAGGCACTTGATGTTAGCCTCCGTGTTGAATCTGAGGCACTGTGGGTAAAAGAATCATAACGTCGTCATCACTAGTGATCACTGAAAACACATTCGTAATCACCATTAGACTCATCCAACTCTTTCCGAATCCACTACACTGTCCTCAGATTCACACCCATTCTTGTGCGAATGCCAAGCAGTACAGTATTTTTCCAAATTTCTGGTGGAGTAAATTGCGTCATTGTGGCCCTTTTTCTCGCAGACGGTGCCCAACTGACCCTACTATACTGTGCAGTCGACAAAATCAAAAGCAAACAACACGCATGCGCGAGATTTAAATTATAAAATGGCGACAATTTACAAATTGCACCTTGTATAAATGTTACGTTAAATGTGTACACAACGCTACATCATCCCAGAAAAATATATTTTCCGACTCTACTCCTTTATATGGCCATGAAGTATTCTTTCTTCTTGGAAACGGTAAACTTATCGAAATAAATAAGTCTTTTTCTTCGATAGGCCGTGTTCCTCTGTGGGTGATATCCACAACGTCCTATTCTTTATAGCTCTTAGTAAAGTTTTTCTTTCCACTAGCTCTCTCAGTCCTTATTCTGTCATGCATTTACACCAGTGGTTCTCAAATGATGCGCCTGGTTGCACTGGTGCGTCCTGGAAGGTGTCTAGGTCAACCCCTGGCATTCCAGAGAAATATGTATCCAGATACAAAAGAAATAAATATATTTACTTTATTATATTGTTGGATCCCGTTCTTATTCATGTAAATTAGGTTTTTCTTCTATCACCACAATTAAGTGTAAAAAGAGAGGAACTCTTCAATGTATTGAGGAGGAAATGAGAGTTTGCCCATCAAATATACGCCCAAACATTGAAGAGTTCGCTAAGACTCATCAGGCTCAAGAATGAATAAACTTTATATTGACAAGGAAATGAGTTTGCCTTTCAGATATCCGTCAAAATATGGAAGAAATCCCTAAGAGTCATTAGGCTCATGTTTTTCATAAACACAAGAATGAATAAACTTAAGGTATATTTCATTTTATATTTTTATTGCATTATTTCTTTCTTGCAATATTTGACTTCATTATAACATCTTTCCGCAATTTGTATATCGTGCGCTTGCAAGTATTGGTAGGATTTCATGTGCGCCCTGACTTCAAAATGTTTGAGAACCGCTACTGTAATAAGTAAAAGGATTGTCTAGATATATATAGAAATATAGAAAGAGTCGAACATCTTGTAAGTCAGTGGTTCTCAAATGGTGCGCCCGGGTGCACTGGCGCGCCCTGTAAGGTGTCCAGGCGCGCCGCTGGCATTTCAGAGAAATATGTGTGCAGATATAAGAAATAAATGTACTTATTTTATTATATTTCTGTATATCGTTTATATTTATGTAAATTAGGCTTTCCTGTCCTCATCACAATTAAGTGTAAAAAAAAAGGAACTCTTTAATATATTGACTAGGAAATGAAAGTTTGCCTATCAAATATCTGCCTAAAATTAAAGAAATCGCTAAGATTTATCAGGTTCATGTTTCTCATGAACAGAAGAATGAATAAATTTAAGACATGTTTCATTTTATATTTTTTATCGCATTATCTCTTTTCTGTATTATTTGACATGATTATAACATTTTCCCGAAATTTGCATATAGTGCCCCTAAAATTATTTGTAGGATTTCAAGTGCGCCCCGATTTTAAAAAGTTTAAGGACCACTGGCCTCGAGCCAAAGGTCAGTAGAATTGTCAAATTCTGTAACGGTCAGAAGGAGGGCTCTGCCAGTAGAGAAAATTTAATATCCCTCTTGCTACCGTGAACTGGATCATCACTTGATTGGTTGTGGGGAAAAACCCACGGGCGAAGTCTTCCAACATAGCAGAGGGAGTTGATGCCACAGCGCAGTTGTGTGGTGTCTTCAAAGTGTTTTTTCCCACTATATTTTCCATACTAGTAGAGGCCTGCTTAAGTGCTCACCTCAGCCAATATTAAAAAAAAAAAAGGATAATAGCATGTTCAAGTGCGCCTCGATTTCAAAACGTTTGAGAACAACTGGTTTACACCCTCTTGTAGGGGAGGTGACTCGCTGTTTTCCTCTTGCCTTGAATGTGTCTGTGAGTGTCAAATTCTCTAATCCCTCTTTCCTCTATATGCTAAAGAAATCTGTATGATCTCTTTCTGATTATAAGTATAAACGACATTTTGTTTGCATTTTCATTAACCCTTCCTCATCAATCATATGCTCAGCCCATCGTATTGTCGGCATCAGTCTCTTTATCTGGGATAAGAAATGAAGATGAGAGAGAAAAGAGAATAGACAACGATTGACCCTTGACTTGAAGAGGTTAAGATTTTCGGGTTTATGATAGTCTCATCCACAAAGTAGTAGGAAGATATCTGAGTGCACATTTTTATTTGAGTGCACAGTTTGCTATTTAATACCGAATCTTTTGGCAGAAACCTGTGTATGTGGAACATTCTTCTTATATTTGTAAAATGGGGGGAAATGAAGGTGATTCAGCTCTTCGTAAGTGGCATGACGTAATCTAATTGCGAAAATCTGAACTGGTAGAACTCAAGAACGAGGCTCATTTGAAAAATTATTGGAGTCTGATAAAAGAAATATTTGTATGAATTGTGCAATTAGAAGATTATGTAGCGTCAATATTTCCAGATGATAATATCATTAACATTCAGAATGTCTTTTGTCTGTGTTCAAACAGTAACCAGTTTCGAATGTGTAGAAAATACTTAACCTAAAAGAATGTTGCAATACGAAGTAAATGAAGATAAAAAAGATTGTGTTGCGCCAATTTCCAAAGCGCGTCTATGAAAATAGGCAATGGAAATGCTAGAATCGAGAACTAATCACTAATGCCAGTAGAAAATGAGTAACTGTCACATAAAAAAATATTTTCAAATTTCTGTTAAGTCAGTAGAAAGAATGTGCTGCGCCAGTATTCGAAAGGAGAAGTAAGAAATAGACTACTATCTCAGCCACCAAGCAGGGCCAACATGAACAGCTAGATATTCAAAGACAGAGAAAATTCTTTGCAGAGAGAGCGAAAACCATTTCCTCCACAGTCTGCGGAATTGATATTGTCAGGTCTCCATTTCGCTTGTCTCTTTTTATTCGAGCGCACAGCTTCCGATTTGGAAAAGAAAAAGATGCACTGCAAGAGTTGAAACAATTTCCGGATTCAGTTCTAATCATCCAAATTCTTGTTCGATGACAATACAACTGGGTTAGCCTCGAGAAACGTGGCAGAAGTTTTCATCAACATTCAAAGCATCGATACATTTGAGATTAGCAAAACGTCAAACCATATTAGAAAGATTAGTTTAAATTGTACACATGAAAATATTAATATATAAAACTCACAGCTTGCGTCCGTTTGTGCGTGTGTTCAATAAAGTATATGTAGCTGGTTATCTGACGGTCTGTATGTTTGTGGAAAAATCACGTCAAACTTCCATGCCTTGAATACTGCCGCCCCATATGGTCTGGTGCTCCGGCTTTATATCTAGAGATTCTTGATAAAATCCAAAGAATCGGCGATATTATTGGTCATGACCTGGCACCCCAGCTTTAGTCACTTTCCTACCACCGTAATGTATCTTCTCTGTGCCTTTCCTATAAAGAATTCAATGATAATTGTCCGGATGTACTTTCCTCTACGGTCTGGTGCTCCTGCCATATATTTAGAGATCCTTGATAAAGTGCAAAGAAGAATCTGCAATGCTACTGGTTCTAACCTGGCATCTCTGCTTCAGTCACTTACCACCGTAATGTATCTTTCCTGTGCCTTTTTTATAAATATTTTCATAGCAATTATTCGGATGAACTCTGTGCTATGGTAACTAGACTTTATGAATTTAAGCGCAGTACTAGATTGACGGCTAACAGTCTAACTCTCTACCTTCAGGCGGAGAGGAACCCGGACGAGGCTCAGCCGAAAGGCCGTGTCTCGTTCCGGGTGGTTGACTGCCCCTGAACCCGTTTATGCGGGTTCAAAGAGGGAATATTTTGGTTCGAGCCTACGGGCTCGGAGATCCCACGTTAAACCCGGGCTTGTGTCACATGTAACCCTCGTGGGAGGGTAGCTAAATATCACTAGATTGACGGAGAGGTCTCATCAATTTATAGTTGTATTGACTAGATTTAGCCGCAAGTTCTATGTTAACAGTTTCTTCGCACTTCTCACTTATGCAACTCTCTTGCGACTTTTTGCTTTCCAGTCAACTTTGACCTTCAAAAATTTAAATCCAATGTCAAAGGTTAACTATTGCCTTCCTGATTACTCTTCTATTGTTCTCGCTACTTAATAATGTTTCTTTTCCGTTTTTCTTATTCTTTTACACTCAGTAACCCTTTGTGTCTTAGTACCTTTACTCCCTTGCATGGGGTGAAAAGAATAGAAAATACATTTAATGCTTCTCTTTCTTATTATTCTTTCACATGCAGTAACCCCTTGTGTCTTAGTGGCTTTCATGTGGTGAGATGTGATATTTATTTTGGTCCGATTAAAGATACCATTCGATTGGCACGTCACCTGTAGATATGAACTGAGAGAAATACAAGCAAATGCTGTCATATCTACTATTAATCACAGAATCAGTAAGAGACTAGATAACAACTATATCTCAAAGACTATAACGTTATATATTTCAAAGGCCTTTTACAATGTGTGACATAACAAAATTGCTACACAAGATCTCTAGCTATGGAAACATTGAAATAATCTTCTCAGTTATAAAGTCTGTTCTGACGGGTAGGTCTCTGGGGGTAGCTATTAAATATGTTGTTCTTCAGAAATGTTTATCTATTCTTTTTCTTTCAGACTCAGTAACCCCTTGTGTCATAGTGACTTAACGGCCTTGCATGGGGTGATATGTGATATCTACTTTGGCCCGATTAAAAATGTGCTTCGTTTGGGACATTATCTGTAGATATGGACTGAGAGAAGTGCAACCAAATATAAACAGCTGAATAATTTGGTTTAATCTATTTAGGTCAGATTAAATATATGCCATGCTATTGAAATTTTACAGAGAATAGATTTACCAAGGTGCGGCAGAAATACCTCCCATATTTTAAAATATGCGAGGTATTCTGCCGCATCCTGTAGGAACTAATAAGGGGAAATCCTTTTCAAATTTGTGAAAGGTGTCAACAGAATACCAGGTTTTCAAGAAAATGTGTGAGCGCATATGCCCCCTCTCAGTAATCAGCAAGAAGGTTGTTGACCACTTAAATAGGAACAACCTCTTGAGCGACAAGCAGTATGGGTATCGATCGGCTCGATCCACTGCTGATGTCATAATTACCATTACTCACAGAGGCACTAGACATTAAATACATCTCAAGGATCATTAGATATTTCAAAGGCCTTTGACAAGGTCTGGTATTAAGGTTTGATGCACACGCTCTCTAGCTAGGGAATCACTGGAAGAATCTTCTCACTTATAAAGTCCGTCCCAACGGGTAGTTGATAAGTATGGGGTCCTATAGAAATTTTTATCTATTTTTATTTTTTCACACTCAGTAACCACTTGTATCTTCGTGGGTTTACTGTTTGCTTGATTTTAAAAAAACTTATGACATCAAATAAATACAGTTTTATGCAGTTGTATACATATATCTGTAAAGACATTCACTTGAAAATTTTAACAAGCTCAATAAATAAATTCAACAGATGCATGGATATTCATATGTGAGAAAATCACAATTTGCGATACTTAATAATAAGTGATGAGAATATAAAAAATTGATGATAATTCCTCATGTATTTTTTTCTAGAAATAAGCAAAATTAGGGGTGAATATTATGCACAGCAACGAAAAAAATCTTGAAAAAAATTGCCATTTCATAGGTCGATTTTAGTTGCGAAATGACTACTCACCACAAACATTCGGCGATTGCGACCCCATAAGGATGTCAAATACAATCATACGTACCTAACAATACTTACAAATGTAAAATAAAATACGAATTATCATAAAACTAAATTAAAATAATATAATTCTATGTTTAAAGCCATTTTTGTGTAAAACTACATAGAGATCCGATAGATTACACATTTTATAGAATAGGTTAATGAGTCTGCGCAGTAGGCACAATATAGTATTTCCGTTTCCTTTCAGAATCGTGTGATCGCAAATTTTGATAAATATCTTCAATTATGGCTTGAATAAGAGTAGGAAACGCTAGCCGTAATGAAATTGGAGAGGTACAATTTATAGGATTTGATTACCAAACAAGGGGGCGTATTATGCATGAGTAGAAGCATCTCCCCACACTTTCAGCACTATTTTAAGGGTACGTATTATACATGGGGAATCACGGTAAATGAAATTGATTAAACTATATATTAAAACTCACATTGAAAAAATTAAATTTCAGCGTACTTTGTGTGTATAAGTACTTACATATAGATAACATTAATTTAGTCTGATGAACTCCTCAAGGACAAAACTTATCAGACGAAATTGTTTTCCAATTTTGTGATTAAATTTCCTAACAGATTTCTATGCAGGACGCTTTTTGCATACTTGTCTTCACAAGTTGAATTGTTATGGTGTTTCTGGCTGTATTTTCGCTTTGATTGAATCTTAACAAAATCGGCTACTCTTCTAGATCTTTTTTTTTTTAAATAATGCGGGCGTCCCTAAGGACTTTATCGTTGAAACTGCTTTATTTATTTCCATCAATGCCCTTCCTGTTTTACCAAACCCTAAATTAAAACCCCACACAACTCTTTCAAAAACATTTTGGGAATTGAAAGAGAAAAGTCTGAACCCACAAATAGATTAAAAGATTATAGTTTCCACACGTACGCTTAATAGTCTTAAACTTATGTTTAGAAGCAAAAAAAGAATAATAAAATAAAATAACCAATGCAAAATTATTGAATCATCCTCAGGGCGCAAATTTCTTATATATAGGCAAATACTAAGACGAAATATATGTAGACCGAAAGATGATTTTTTTTTTTTAAATTATGCTATTTATTGACAGTTGAATATGTTTTGGAGCCCTGAAGATGATAATTTGAAATTGTCGAAAGTAATTAGAATGTGTCTTCCATCTGACAATAACTCGAATATAAGGATCTTATTATTCAAGGAATTAATAAGTTAATGTCTCATTAAGTCCTGTTAGCGAAGTGATTTCGCCATTAATCACATTAACATTGGTATTTCATTCTTTGTATAAATTGTTTCTTTATTATATAAAATATAAGCTGCACACCCATATATATATATATATATATATATATATATATATATATATATATATATATATATATATAGAGGCCATCTACATCAAGGCAAATCAACCACACTTAAGAAAATTACATTTAAAACTAGTTACAACATATTACAATACCTCTAAACACATGGGTCTGTTGATAAAATTTCTTGTCTCACGTGCTCATGTACGACGTCATATAAACCGCATTACGAATTTACGAACTGCTTCTGCTATTCCCCGACCGTTATCGACGCATAGCAATCTTCTATGTAAACATAACAGGATGTCATCTTTGATAGTGAACATCTCTGTTGCAATGTCCATATAACCACTGTGATGATGGCTCATGTGAGCTGAAAGCTCAGATCAAGGAACAGCATAATAAAAAAAATATCTAAATGTTGGACAGTTTTTGTCGTTATTTTCTCCCGAAAATAAAGCCGAAGCCTTGAAGGCTCATGATCAAACATAATAGACATTCGTTGTCTGTTATATTTAACAATGTTTGAATACATGCATACATATATAATGTGTGTGTGTGTGTGTGTGTATATATATATATATATATACACGTATATATATATTATAAATTAACTGATTGAAAATATGGATTCTGCGCTACACAAGAATTACCATGTTTCACAAACGGAAACTCAAAAATTCAAATATATAATTAAATTAAAATCCTTAGTTCTGTTTCATCTTCAAACGAATTTTGAAATAACTTATTTTTAAATTTACTGAGTTTTAAAAGCACATAGATTCATAAGTTTTGTTTCCACGGATACAGAAGAATCCAATCATTTAGACAGGGACGGTAGCGTGTTCTTTTTTATTAACTATTATTGTATCAATTATGAATTACGTTCGAAAAAAGGTTAAGTCTAGGTAGGGTAGGGGTGCCTTTTTCAACGAATTATGACATCCGTTTAACACGTCTTTTTTTTTTACTATAATATATATATATGCGCATGTGTAGTGTCATCAATGTAACGTAAACTTAGTCTAATTAAGTACTAAAGGGCGAAACGCGTTACAGGAACACTTTCCCACAGGTCTTCGCCCTTTAGTACTTAATTAGACGAAGTTTTCGTTATAATTGATGACACTACACATGCGCATGCACTACACATGCGCATAAATGAGAGACGCGACGAATATTACAATTTAAAAAAAAATATTTTTAATGTGTTTTCTGCATATAATCTAGCCAGTTTCACTTAGATTCTTTTTCTTTATGTTTCCATCGGTATTGTCATTAAATAGTCCACATTTTGATAAACACATATTAAAAATTTCAGATAGAGTATATCTGTAAAAGAACAATATGAATGAAGAAAAAAAGAAAACTTATTTTAGCCGACACTTTTCGTCCTATGAGAGATTTTAGCAAGGCAAATGTGAGGATTTTCTTTTGTGATAAGTATTTATATACAAGAGCAAAAATTTTTTTGTTAATGTTTTATTGTTAAAGGTTTTGGTAGAGGGTGCTCATAAATATTTATCAGATTAGCGGAAAAGTCAAGTTCATGGGCTTCAGGATATATATATATATAATAAACGTAGTTTATATATATATAAATATATATATATATATATATATATATATATATATATATGGGCACGTGGCCGAGCGGTGAGAACGTTCTCGCCCATGAGACCCGAGTTCGAAACTCGCTAAGGTCAATTTGACAGGAAGATGACTCCTTGATTTTATCGATCTGGAAGAGGCGATCCCAACGTGCGGCTCATTTGGCAAGTGCCTGAAAAAACCAGTGGTTGTTCTAGCACGAAGTCACAAGTCATCGTGACCGAGGGTTTCAGTGTGCTGAATTATGATGTCACTAGATATCGCGCTATTTCCCAGAAACTGTAATTAAGAACCGCTCAGCATAAACCACTGGTGGGCTCTGCGGGTGTTGAACAAACACAAATGCACCTGAATAGACGGCCTGCAACGGGGATTAGCTAACCGCCCCAGTAGTCGGGCATCCTCGGATACGAGTGGCCACTATATATATATATATATATATATATATATATATATATATATATATATATATATATATATATAATTTATTAAAAAATTATGCTATAATTTTGAAATAAATTATATTTGCTCTACTTTGTATTGAGCACTCTCTTAAGAATAATATTTTTTGGTAATTGTAATTATTTCCGTATACACCAATCCTAGATTTGGATATATATATATATATATATATATATATATATATATATATGCGTGTGTGTATATATATATATATTTGTGTTTTTGTGTCATATATATATATATATATATATATATATATATGTGTGTGTGTGTGTGTGTGTGTCGTATATATATATATATATATATGTGTGTGTGTGTGTGAGCCACTGTCATTCACACAACCGATGAATTCAGTCTTGTGGGGGAGGAGTTTAAGTGAAGGGCTGGAGATGTCAGTGATGGTCATACTCGCTTTGTCAGTCGACAGCCACCATATATATATATATATATATATATATATATATATATATATTTCGGTTTATTTATATATATATATATATATATTACTACTTAAATTATTTCGGTTTGGATTTTTATATATATATATATATATATATATATATTACTACTTAAATTATTTCGGTTTGGGATTGATATATGTGTTATGTTTTAAATAACATGTTAACGGTTAAATCCATAACCTTATTTTATTCAATCATGTATACCACATAAGGGAGAAATACTTGGGGAAAATCTATTAATATTTGATGACTGTATCTCAAATAGGCATTCATCTTCGTTTCGTGTTTGAATGTCTGGGTTATTACCAACCTTTTTGTCAAGATCAACGTTACATAATGCAAGATGTTCTACAAGTTGGGATATATATTTTGGGTTACGATAATCTGTAGTAGGCAGACTAAAGGCATTAAGGTTAGCCACATATACCGTGAGAATGTGAGCCTTTCACGTAGAATACGGTTACCGAAAATGCAGGAATATCAACCCCACTGTAAGCCCATTCTGGAAATAGTATGATGAGTCCTAACTGGAAAGGTCTGAACTAGTAAAACTACAGAATAGAGATAATCTGAACATTTTCCATCGAAATAGCTGTAGAGTAGCATAAATTTCTTTTCATTAACGTTAGCCAAAGCTGCCGTGACAATGTAGAAATACCAAGGAGGTTACTGTCACAGAAAATGCATGATTTTAACCTCTTCAAAAGAAAACAATAATCTGTATATAGTGCAACCCCCTATTTTTTGTATAAAAAAAAAGCAGATCATAAAACCTCAAACTGGGTCTGCCTCCTATGTAGACTGTTTCTTCCCTTTCGTTGCTACATGAAGAGCAAAACCTCATCCAATATGCATGCTACTTAAAATCAACAAATACCTTATATAAATGAAGAGTTAGTAGATATTTTTCCAATCTCAAATCTACATTCATCTTTATTTCACAAGTGTTTACATTACTGAGATCTTGCCTTTCCAATGACAAACTTTTTGTCTGGATTACCGCTACATATTGCAGGATGTCCCACAAGTTGTGGTACATATTCCAGCTTATGATAATCTCTGGGAGGTAGACTAAGGAGCTTACCTGTATCACAAAAGTTAGCCAAATGTATCGTGAGACTGTAGGCCTATCAGGTGGGTTACGGTTACCGAAAATGCAGGAATTTTAACCCACCCTCTGTGTATAGTACGGTCCCCATTTTTGCTTAAAAAACTTTAAAAAACTCGCGCTATGTTCGATTATACACAGTACTGGCATCATGGCCCGGCTTTGCCCGTGCTTGATTAAAAAATCATACGACTCATACAGCAATCGCTATCACTTGACTTAAAATATTTTTGCCCTTCCTTGCCTTTAAAGGAGTGCCCTTTGCCGTTCTGATGTTGCTACATGCCTTACTTCTTGCCTATCTCACACTGCGAATTTTTTCTAAGCTCTATACTAAACATTAAATCTGTTACGAAAAAGAACTAAACAAAATGAACACAAAACAATCAGCTTTAAAAAAAGAACTCGTAACTGGAAAAACCGAATGGAAAACGAATTTTAACAACAAATACTTTTTCACACCCAACCCAATTCTGCGGAATCAGAATTAACGTTGAGTTTAAGCAAGCGAATGAGCCAATTGGAGTAAAGTGCCATGCAGATTTCAATTTTTCCCACTTGTGACGAATGCAGCTATCGATTTTTTTTTTGCATGCTAGCATGCTAGTTAACATTCGTGTCAGTCAACTGTTGGCTCTCACGCTGGCCAATAGAATCTTCCTGCCTATTCGTAGCAGCCACTATAGGCTCTGACTCTGGCCAGTAGAAAATGGCCGCAAACTACATGAAAAGTGCCGTAGAAGCACGAAAAAATCGATTATTTCCACTATCGATGGGAGTTGGGAAATGCAAAGTCGGTCTTGGGTTTCCCGCTAACTTGGAGCATGTGCATGTAAATTTTGGTGCAAATCCGTCGAAAATTGCGGCCGTGCATTCGTTACACACACACACACACATCCTGCCTTTTATAGATAGAGATTATCGATTTACTTCTTTAAGAAGATTACTCGTTGTTCTGGCGATCTCGAATCCCATGACACTTTAGGGTCGTAGGGGGCGCCATATATATTGCCGCCGCAGTTAAAGGTTTGAATGCAGTTTTTCCTTCTAGACCGGTTGCCACCCAAGGCTATAGAACCCAGTTTACTTTCCCAAGGTTATTAGCACGTAAGTGATTGTAATTGATCCGACTGGTATTCGAACTCTACTCTCGGATTCCTCAATCCGAGCCACTATCTATTACTCCACCGACCCTGTTGCTGTTCACCACCCCCACGCCCGCCTATTTCTCTTGTTTTCAATGTCCTGTCAGTGTTGAATTGTCTTTCGCTTTTTTGAATATTGTGAATCAAGTTTCCTCCACCCTAAAAAAAAAAAAAAAAAAAAGGACTGTCATCACTTTGTTCTTAGTGCGCGTCACTTCAGCTATTTTTCTTTTTCATGGCGAAACGTAATGGGTGAAATGTCGAAGTCATTTTCATTTTCTTTAGCCGTTACAAATAAACGGCATTTCTTTAAGAATAAATTTCAGTGAATGGAAAAAAATTGTTTTTTCAATTGGAACAAACGCCAAAGAATTTTTCAAAATACGAATGACTTAGCGTGAAATGTACCACAGGTGCACGAAATTACCATGTTGTTTTTGAAAGTCAAAGTGTAAAAGAAACACACAAAAAAAATGATAGCGAGGCTCTGACGAAAGCATGACGTGGACGCGTGTTTTCGTTTGTTCAAAAACATTCACATTAAAGATGGGAGAATTTTTTTCTGACTTGAGGAAAAAAAGATTTTAGACAAGAATTTTCGGTCTAATCCGTGATTTCGTTAAATCGAGACTCATGTTCGAACTTCACCAGGTTACATTTGTAGGGAAGGTACCCTCTTGATGTTATCGATCTGGATCACAGCGTTAAAACGAGTTGATCCAAGCCTTGCAAATGAAACTGGGTAGATGGAATCTCTGACGTTATTGACATGATAGTAGCATAGTAGTTTCGAAAGGGAAATTGGCGAGCTGAATCTAATATAGCATCAAAATTTATATTATTTTTATTTATTTGTTATGTAATTAAATACAAGTTTCCTTAAAACTTTATATTTCCTGGAATAAATTTTTAAGTAAAATACTAACAATAATAATAGTTATTAAGTGTAAGCTAGTCCTATATTCACAATTCCTTACGGCTAACCATAAAAAGAAATGTTGATCAAAACTGTCTAAAACCTTTAAGTGCGTATTGCCACAAAATTATCAAATGCTGAATAAGCCCCTCCTCCGGCGAACGAATCATATATTATCCAGTGTTTGTCTCTAAGTAGTGATTAAAATCACTACAAATGAACCAGACTTCAGTCTTGAGCAACAAACTCTGACTCAGTTTCAAATACGATGTAGAAATGTCGTAAATATAATCACAAAATCTCGAACATTATAGCAGGTAGATTGCAAGCCGTAAGACATGGAGATCATTTTTTATCTTCTTTTTTTTTTACAGTAGGCTTACCCTGTACAAGGCTCAGTGGCCACTCGAGGTAGAGGGTTGCGTTAAGGGGTAATTTATATGGATAGGAGGGGAAGATAACGGTTAAATCTAGACTTAAACAGTTTAAGATTGTAGTGACCGGGGAAACACAATCTTCTGGGCAGTATTTCGCGGGAAGAAGCTGTTTGAGTGGAATGGTATATTGGAACATACCTATTCTATTGTTAATAGACTCTCCCACATATAATAAGTAGTAGTAGTAGCAGTCGCCAGGGAGCTCAGTGAGTTGGTGAGTCAGTCGATGTCGGACATTAAAGTATCAACCACCACAACTAGATTGCTGCGTCATTAACTATTATAACAAGTTTCTAACGTTTTGTACGTCGAACCTTTTTTAGGACCGACTTAGTGAAATACAAGCCTCCACTGTGAAACTACTCTACAACAAATCGAGAGGGCATGTGAGTGGTTTTCTACTATGTAAATGGTATGGCACGTCCTAACCGTGGAGGTTAGATTTTGCGGAACCAAGGAATGCAGTTCGCCCGAGCACTTTCCATGGTGTTAGCGACAGAGCAGGGACAGACTCTCCACATCTCGCCCATGAGAGAGAGAGAGGTTGGAGGATGGAAAATAATTCATCTTCAAAAAGGACTCGTAAACGTTTCTGAACTCCATCAAGACTAGAAAATAAAGTCTGTGCAGTTCCCGCCCAAATATAGCACCATTTTCAACCTGATCTGGATCTTATAACGGTATAGGATATAGCATGAGGAGTCAGGTACTTACTGGAGCGGTAGAGGGAGCCGACCCTTTTTCCTGCATCTTTAGCGATGGATGGTATATAAGAGTTCCACTTGAAGTCGGGTGTGACTTCGGGGCCCAATATCCTCTCAAGGCACGGTACCTACTCATCATGACTGGCGGTTATTCGAGGTCTGATCGGCGGTGATGGAATGTAAACAGTTTGGTCTTAGAGGCATTGAGTATAACCAGCCAGTTTTTTTGGCACTGAGAATTTAATGTTAAATCAAAAGAGAGGTCGTCTGCCAATCTTTGATTAACAAGAATTTTAGAAGTACGCCCGTATATCGTTGTATCATCCGCACATTTACAAATGATCCAAGTACATTCTTAAGTTCATCACTTATATACATCAGAAAGAGGATTGGTCTGTGAAGTGACCCCTAGGGGACGCATGCGTTGACCGCCAGGGCCTCGGAGGACTGACCGTTAATAGCTACTTTCAGGGATCTAACTGTTAGGAAGGTAGCTGGGGAACTTGCGTAGCAAAAATTTGTGCCATACCTTGTCGAGGTCCTTCGAGATATGCTATGATTCTTGCTGTATCGCCAAAGGCCTCACTAATTCTGTGTAAAATGGTAACATCAGCAGTGGATCGGGCTGATCGAAACCCATACTGCTCGTCGCACAAGAGGTTTTACCTATCAAGGTGCTCGACGACCTTCTTGTTCATTAAGGCATAAAAAATGTTACTGATGATAGGAGACTAATTGGTCTATACTGGAAGGGGGGATCAGTCGCCCGCATTCTTGTAGACAGGGCATACGCTTGCTGCCTTCCACAGGCTTGGCAAAGATTTCTCCGTCAATCAGCGGTTAAATGATTTTGGTACGTGAAACTAGAAGTCTTCCCCGTTGAACAAAATAAAGGGTTCGCTTCGAAATTCCAGTCACCTGAAGGACGCCGGAGCGTACAACGGCCGAAACATTGTGAATATGACAATGAAGATGAGGATAACAGTCCGAATAATGTAAATAATGCAAGTAATCATAATATCTCATCTCAGAGATATAGACAGATATATAGAGAGACATAGACATAAAGGCCGGAGCGTACAACGGCCGAAACGTTGTGAATATGGCAATGAAGACGAGGATAACAGTCTGAATAATGTAAATAATACGAGTAACTTTTCTAGAATCGAGGATAATTCTGTGGCTTTTCATAAGTCTAGAGACTTCTTTTGCTGAATTGTGTATATTACTGATAATGTGCTCAGTGAGACGTGGGAAGGTGGAGAGAGGATGACCTTTGTCCTCTAACGTTGCGTAAGAGGCAAAGATTGGGGTGAAGAGGTTCGCCTTTTCTGTTGAGGAGGATATGACGTTGGTGCCATTTATAATATTGGGCACAACTGCTTTGACTTTGTTCGTAATTTAGTTGATGATCTTCCGGAATTCGCGTGATCCAATTAGTTTCTCTTCAATCTTGGCCTGAACAGTTCACGCACAGCTGCACTTTGCGTTTTCCAAAACTCTCTTCCAGCGATTGCGGGCGGTTCTGGAAGTAGTAAGGGCCAGACTACAACAATGCTTGCGATAGAGTTGTTTCGATGAGCTATGACTGCAACACATTCAGGGGTAAATCAGCACTGACTGTTTTGGTTTTTTGTGTTTTTTTTTTAGGGGGGGGCTGTTTTTGATTTTTGCTGGTGGTATAAAACACTCCATTCAAGAAAGGGTCCGTTCAGAGACTCGGACAGTAGTTTTGAAGGTAACATTTTTCAAGAAGGTTGGGAGAGGAGAATATCTCATGTAGGACCGAAAGCTATCCCAGTCTGCCTTCGTGTAGCGAAAAACCGTTCTATGGAACGGTAAATCAGGGGATGTGATTAGCTTGGAGTCAATCTGGACACTGATTAGGGAATGATCTGATGTGATAATGGCAGGAGAGGGCTAAAACGTTTACTATGCATTTGCCAGGGCAGGATTTTAGAAAAAGATCGAGAAGATTCTCCTACCTTCCCGTCGCATCCGGGACTCAGATGGGTTTATCATTGATCTGAGTTAGTTTCTAAGCGATGCAGAACTCTCTGTAATATCATAGGTTTTGCTAACGTGAAGTAACCACTCCTTATGGTGAACATTGAAGTCACCACATATATGAAAGCAGGGCGAGGTAAATTCGGTGCGCATATTATCATCCTCTCTGATATTCGATCGAAGATTACCGACCCTTCATCCTGAGGACGATACAGAGCAAAGACGAACGTGGTACTAGGAATAAGTACCACGCGGAAACGCATATACGGGAAATCAGGCTCCTCGGTTTTTGTGCCCCTGCCAAGGGGAAATTCGTCCTTGATGTAGGTGACCGTGTTGGTGACCGTGTTGAATTAGATGGTCGTATTTTGTTATGATAGATGAGTAGCCCGGGATTGTGAGCTCCTGCAATGGGATTGAGGCAGTGATGCTCCTGTCAGACAGGAACAGGAGGTCAGGTTTAAGATGGCATTCCACTTCTGGAAAGAAGGTTTGTTTTATTTTACGGCCTATCAACCCCAATAGGCTATTTAATGCCGACAAAAATTTTCAATGCTGGTAATATTTTGTTTTGTCAAAAACCTATTTCTGATAATAATTTTTTTTCAAAAATGTGTTGCTGTAATAATTTTTTTTTGAAAAAACTATTGCTGGTAATATTTTTTTTACTAAAAAATGTATAGCTGGTAATATTGTTTTTTTTTTTTTTCTTCTTCAAAAATTTATTGCTGGAAATAATTTTTGGTATTAAAACCTGATTTTACACTTTCATAGTGTTTTGACCCCAGTTTCGGGGTTAACTATTTGCCCATAACTGAGACCCTAACAGGTGCTACCACCCCGGGTCAGGGTGGACCTGGGAACACCAGCAATATAGAGATGGTTCTACGCTCCTCAAAACCTCCTGATCAGATGCCTTGCTGTTGAACGTAGTTTAAAGTCTTATCCTGGACGCGGATGTAGTTTATCGTTTTACCCTGGACGCGGATGTATATCGTCTTACCCAGGACACGGATTTAGTTTATCGTCTTACCCTGGACGCGGATGTAGTTTATCGTCATATCCAGGACGCGGATGTAGTTTATCGTCTTACCCTGGACGCGGATGTAGTTTATCGTCATACCCAGGACGGTCTGGAAAGTAAGAACGGGGACCCCTTACATTGGTGCATAAGATGGTATACCTGGGGTCTACTCTTTTTAGGTTGGTTTTGCTAGTTTTGTTCGTTTTCAATATGATTATTATACACCTGCTGATAGGCGGGCCTCTTTCGAACTTACTCGAAGGTTTGGATCGTTAACTATCAGACGGATAACGCCAAAACCCAGAAAACATTTACCTCCAGCACTATTAATGAGGGGGCAAATAACCCAAGAGAAATTCACGCGTGATACCCCGAGTGTTCGTGCATCGGCCGCCTAAAGTTAGAGATTTTCCAAGCGTAGCTTAGACGTCTCACAAGGCCGAAAGTATGGGGCATTCAATGAGGATCGAACTCACTTTTCAGTAGTAACTGATCTAGCAACATAAGCTTGCTAACCATTACACCACGCCGAGGTGCCCCCGGCTGCCTAAAGGTAAGGGCAACAGAACTCCTCCATGAGCCAGAAACATTGTACCGGTCAGAGACCAAGGGTTCCAAGGCCAGCTCGCTCATACACATGAAGACTAAAAACCCATTGAGAGGAACGGGCAACGAAGGTTACCCGGGTTACGTGTGCATCTCATATCCCCATTTGAGTTAGTATAAGAGGTTTAGTCGTTAGGCTGAGGGCATGCATAAGGAAATTACTTATCTTAACTGGGGATAAGAAAAAAAAAAGAGTTTACACTTCAGCTATAATTAATCCTATCACAAAAATAAGGTAGAAACTGACATTTGTTCTGCAAATTCATAAGGACCAGCTGGCATGGAGGGCAGGGGAAAGATTAAGGATGGACTTGATAGCTACAAAGTTTTAATTTATTATAAGTCACAAGATCTCCTCCTTGAAAAGCTTTGATATAGGCTCACGAGGTAGTTTACTACGACAGAAGAATTTCCATTAACATTAAATACAGGGTGTCCATGAAAATCGTGTGCACTTTAAAAAATTTATAACTTTATATATTGGCTACAAGTAATTCTCCTTGTAGAGATTACGATAGAAAATAAAGATTTAGGTCTCTTACTAAGTTTCGCTAATACGTTCAGTCACCTTCGAATGATAGCTCAGGGTTGTAACGAAGGAAGAAAAGCAATAACTGCCCTTGGCTGACTATTTTAGCGTTTCATATATCCCTCTTCGAACACATATGCAAATTGTGACTCCCCTTCAACCAGATGGGGTCGACTGGAACTCATTTCAATAAATTTTCTGTGAAGAAGAAATAATGTTTTTCATTATATATATTTTCATCACGAGATTACATTTGAATTCCTTCATTTCTCCACTTACACAAGTTTCACTAAGGTAAGCGCACAAAGCTTCCACTAAATATATATATATATATATATATATATATATATATATATATGAAGGCATATGAACTGAAGGCAAGGAATTATGGCAGTATTCACCAACTTAAACCAGGAGACCATCCAGAAGAGTTGCAGGAGATTCCGAAGTTTTCTGGAAGCCGTGATTGAAGACACTGGCAATTTGATTGAATAAATTTACTCTAGTATTTCAAGATATTTTTGTTTAATTTTGTTAAATATAGCTGTTAAAAATGAGATGTCAGTGATATTATCATTTTTGCGTTATTTTGACGATAATTCATCCATTGCACATATATATATATATATATATATATATATATAGGTTGTCCATAACGTTCGTGTCCACTTTAAAAAATTCATAACTTTATTTATATTTGCAATAGAAATAATCTGTAAAAAATGTTATAAAGTTTAATGTACCTAGTTTTAAGTATAGCTAAAATAACTAATGTGATTTCAGGCATTACTGTAAATCATTTGGCAAATGTTTTCTGTGAACTGCAAAATCGTATTACCCTTTGTATTGCTAATGATGGAGGACATGTGGAAACTTAAATAAAATTTCAATAAAACCTTAAAAAATATAGATTTACTTCTTTTTAATCCTTTTCACAAATTATTTTTATCGCAAATACAAATAAAGTTATAAATTTTTTAAAGTGCACACGAACTTTATGGACACCCTGTATAGTGTGATCGGCAATTAATGAAATTATATGAAATAAAAAGAAATATTTGATAGCGAAGAAGTATTTTTACAACATTATAATATCTATTTAATACTTTGTAGCATATTCCTTACTCAATCCAACAGCAATCAGTTTCTTTCTGTAGCTTTTAATCAATGATTTGTAAATTTCCGTTCGTATTTTAATCCATTCTTCTTTGCATATTCACTTTAGGTCCAGGATTTTTTTAACTTGAATTTCTCATAAACGCCACAAATTCTCTATTGGATACAAGTCTGGAGACTGATGGCCATTCGAATGTATTGACACGGTTTTCAATAAGCCATTTTCGCAGATTTAGCCGTATGTTTAGGGTCATTATATTCTTGCAAAATCCATTCATTTGGGAGACCAAGCTTTACTACTCACCCAAACAAATTAGAATCCAAAACATCTTGGTATAATTTTGAATTCATTCTACCATCTATCATCTATAAATTACCCGTACCCTTAGCAGAAAAATTTCCTAAACCATGATATTGCCAGTAATAAATTTCAGTGTTAGGATTTAGGATGTGTTCTGCGGTGCAATGGTTGTGCTGTCTTTTCTCCAAACGTGAGTCCTTGAATTACGCCCAAATAGTTCAATTATTGCTTCATCTGTCCATAAAACACTTTCTGAGAATGATTCAGGTTTATTCTTATGCTCACAAACAAATTTTAACTGGTTATCACTGTTTTTCAATAGTAATGGAGTTTTTCATGGAGAACGCGATATTAGTTGACTTCTATGAACTTCATTACTTATTGTTACCTTCGTAAAAAGAATACCTGATGCTTTTAATTCTTCCTATATTTCTCTCCGAGCAGACATTTGATTTTATTGAATTTTGCCCTGAATTCTTCTCATTGATCTGGGAGAAATCTTGTGTGGTGCACCAGATCTCGTTTTGTTCTCAAGTTTTCATTTTTTCATACTTAGCAATAACGGAACTAATCGTAGTAAATGGTATATTCAAGATATCTGCTATTTTCCTATAGCTTTTGCCTTCCTTCCAATGTTTGATGATCAATTCTTTTTGAGAATTTGATAGAACCTTCCCTTTCACCATGATCATAATTATTGTGTATGATTTACATGTCGAGATAACCTTATATATGAAATGAATTGTATAATATTCTAGATTGTTCCAGTAATAAGATAATTGAAAGAACCTCGCAAAATCTCACAAAGAATTATGTAAATAAAGGTAATTTAAGTCTTTTGATATTGAAGACATATTTTGTACGAATACTTTTTTCGCCTCGAAATTTTATAAATAACATATAATTTCATTTTTAACACAGTTTTCGAATTTTTTTATTTATTTATTTTTTTGCATATTGCAGCATTATACAATGGTGGAAAAATATTGCTTGAATTTTAAGTTTTTTTCATAAGTTATATTAATTAAAAAATTCATGATGTACGAATATTTACTTCCGCCCATTGCACATACTTGCCACACACACACACACACACACATATATATATATTAATATATATAAAAAATATATATATATATATGTAAAAGAACTTTTTGTTTATAGATTCTTTTTTTTTCACAGATAAAAATATATAAGCAAATGTCCGAGAAATTTTTATAGAAAATAGGCGTCTTCCGACAGGAATCGAAACTGTATCCTATACGGAAACGTCATTTAGTTTGACGTGTCTTTAACAGATTTGGCCACAGAGGAGCGTTCGTTTACCAGGGTCGATTTTACTGTCTTTAAACTTTAATCTTCCATGAATCTCTCACGTACATTCATATCTGCTCAAAGCGTATCCAAATGTAAACAAATGACGTCACACATTATGAAATGGACAAAGTCCGATAATTATTTTAAGACATTTTTTATGTTTATACATACTTTTTATAGATACAAATATTTAAGTAAATGCTCTGATTTTTTTTTATAATAAACAGTATTAAACAACATTTACCGGAGGCCGAATATTTTCTATGAAAATTTCTCGGACATTCAGGCCGGTAAAAGTTGTTTAATACTGTTTATTATAAAACAGAGCATTTACTTAAATATTTGTATCTATAAAAAGAATGTATAAACATAAAAAATGTCTTAAAATAATTGTCGAACTTTGTCCATTTCATAATATATGTATATATACACTTAGCACAAAGCAGGCTTAACGTAAAATTTTACAGGAAAAAATAAGAATTAAAAAAGGTAACATGAAATAAAATAATTAAAATTTAAAAAATGAAAAAAGACAAAAAATAAAAGAGATTGTCAAAAACATACATTAAGAGCGGCGAAATTTTTTATGAATACTTGACCAAAAGTTTTGGACTTGGCAAATATAAATGACGCTTTCGTTTGGTGTAAGCTGGCTTTTCTCTGACCGGGACAAGGAACTATGGATGTGGGGATTTGTTCGCCATTCCCATTTTAGTGTTGCTGTGTTATGAATGAAGAGCACATCGACTCTTCTATACTGGTCATATTGATTCAAAATTTTAAGAACTATGTGAATTTCAGAAATAAGAAATTATCATTGTTATATATGAATTTATTTGAATTAGTATCCTTATCTTCATTGTTATAGTCATTTCTTCGTGAATTGCAGAGATAAGGATACTAATTTAAATAAAAGATAAGCATTATTATACAATTGTCTATTTGAACTACAGTGTAATCCGGATATAAGAGACCCGGATATAAGAGAAACCCGGATATAAGTGAGATTTTCTCTGGTCCCGAAGTGTTCCCATACTTGCCTAAACAAAATAGACCAAACCCGGATATAAGAGAAACCCGGACATAAGAGACTTCTTCTCCGGTCCCGACAACTCTCTTATATCCGGGTTACACTATAGTATCCTTATCTTGGTTGTCATTGACTTCTCTATATGAATTTCAGAGATGAGGAATTATTATTATACATGAATCTATTTGGACTAGTATCCTCATCTTGGTTGTTTATAGTCATTTCTATATGAATTTAAGAGATGAGGAATTATCATTATTATACATGAATCTATTTGGACTTGTATCCTCATCTTGGTTGTTTATAGTCATTTCTATATGAATTTAAGAGATGAGGAATTATCATTATTATACATGAATCTATTTGGACTTGTATCCTCATCTTGGTTGTTTATAGTCATTTCTATATGAATTTAAGAGATGAGGAATTATCATTATTATACATGAATCTATTTGGACTAGTATTCTCATCTTGGTTGTTTATAGTCAATCTATTTGGACACTATTGTATCCTCATCTTGGTTGTTTATAGTCATTTCTATATGAATTTAAGAGATGAGGAATTATCATTATTATACATGAATCTATTTGGACTAGTATTCTCATCTTGGTTGTTTATAGTCATTTCTATATGAATTTAAGAGATGAGGAATTATCATTATTATACATGAATCTATTTGGACTAGTATTCTCATCTTGGTTGTTTATAGTCATTTCTATATGAATTTAGATGAGGAAATTATTATACAGGAATCTATTTGGACTTGTATCCTCATCTTGGTTGTTTATAGTCATATATGAATTTAAGAGATGTGGAATTATCATTATTATATAGTATTTGGACTTGTATCCTCATCTTGGTTGTTTATAGTCATTTCTATATGAATTTAAGAGATGAGGGATTATCATTATTATACATGAATCTATTTGGACTAGTATCCTCATCTAAGGTTTTAGGGTTATTTCTCTCTGAATTACAAAAATTGAGAATTATTATTATACGTTAATCTATTTGGCAAAACATAATATTCCTATTTTTCTTACTATTCAACTTGTACCAATATATATAATTTTTTTCGGGGTACCTCGAGGCGGTGTAATGGTTAGCAAGCTTGTTTCGCTAGAACAATTATGACTGAGTAGTGATTTCGATCCTCCATACATTCGACCTTGTACCATATCTATACTACGCTTGGAAAATCACTATATAATTGTTCTCGATGAGGCAGGTGGGAATCTGTTGTTTTATTAGACACACTTGGCTCGCTGTACATTTTAGTTCTCTATCATAGTAAAGCTGGGTAATATAATCAAATTCGGTTGAAATCTTGTTTGGCAATACATGTAACGAATCGATTTTCGATGTAAGTTCTTGTTGACAGCTTCATGTTACAAAATGCCATTTGATCGGCATTTAGTTCATAGAAACAATTGAAGGGAAATGAGAATGAAAGGTTGTGTGAGAAATTGGTAAAACTTAGCGCAAGGCAAAGCAACCTGTGTAAACAAAGTCTGACGTCTTACATCACAGGGCGTTTCACGATTAATTCTTAGGAAGCTGAGATTAATGCGAACAAAGCATTTGACGTTGATAGCAAAACAAGTCCACAAGTTTGGCGTACATGCAATAACTGTTATATAGGAATAAATTGTCGCTGCCGACACTTGAGTTTGAACATAGATCGCCAGTGAGCAAATGCAGGCGATCCCATTATTGAATTAAGTGGATCACGTGACTATGGGGAAAACGCATAAGTAGAAAGTAGTGTGACGTCTAAACGATCGCTATTTCTAGTCTATCCTCTATCACTATTCGAATCGCCATTTCTAGTCTATCCTCTATCACCATTCGGATCGCTATTTCTAATCTCTCCTCTATTACGATTCGAATCACCATGTCTATTCTATCTTCTATTACTATACGCTTCTCTCTATACTATTCACTATACTATTTTTTTCTATTTGAATCACTATACTGATTACTATTCGGATCACTATACGGTGGTTACTATTCGGGAGAGTATTATCGAGCAAGTACTATTAGTGCGAGTGACATTCAAAGGCGTCTGACACCAACATTGTTCAACGGCGTTACTATAGTTGTATCTGCGATTATAAAGTCTCTACTACAACGAGCATTACGAAAGTGACAACGAGTATTCGTTGACATCACAAAAATAATATATTTTGAAGCATTAAGGGTCATGGCTATTGGGATAAACACACACAGCTAACTTATACAATAACATGATATATTTAAGACACGAGACGTTACATATTCGTTTGACAACGAACGTTGGATATATATATATATATATATATATATATATATAGGAAAACAGAGATAAAGAATGTGTCGTAACCAAAAGTTACTCACATGTCATCAGATGAAGATACGTCAAGAATCACATGAAAGTACATGTTAACAACATATATAATAGTTTTCGAGGCACTGGATCTAACTAACGCCTTTATACACTGTGCCATGTGTCCTTGAGGACATCTGTGTGACAGGACCCAAAGAGTGTGAGTTCAATACCCGGTTAAGGCAGTGGAGAACTTTCAGAGGGAAATTAACTGATAACTGACATCCATTAAACATGGCACGTGGAACTAGAACAGTCTACCCCAGTGAGCGAAATAAAGGGTTCATAAAATTTGACATTCCAACTACCTGAAGAAGGCCGGAGCGTACAACGGCCGAAACGTTGTAATAAATATGGAGACAAAGATGAGGACAATAATACGAAAAATGTAAATAATTCTGCCGAATGTCTGTCCAACAAAGCAACAGTTCTTGGGAAGAAGTTGTCCGAATTGGAACTGGGATGATTCGCTCTTCTATAAGTGGTAAAGTGGGTCCCAGTTGTAAAGATCAGTAGTGGTGAGACTAAGAAAACAACACGTTAGAACAAATGCCATGGAAAATTCAATAGTAAAAGTCTTGCGAAGTTTCGTCAGTGGGGAAAGAGGTTGTATAGTTGTTATAGTGGAACACACCTATTCTATAGTTAATAGACTCTCCCACCTATAATAAGTAGGAGTAGTAGAAGTCGCTCAGTGAGTTGGTCAGCCAGTCGACTGGCTGATCGGTTGAACTCTCTGCCTTCGGGCGGGGAGGAACCCGAACGAGGCTACGCCAAAGGGCGGATTCTCTTTCGGGGAGGTAAACCGATCCTGAACCCGTTTATACGGGTTCAATGGGCATATTTTTGGCCGAGCCCACGGGCTCGGAGATCCCACGTTAAAAAGGCCTTGTGCCACATGACGCCCTCGTGGGTGGGGGTGACTGAATATCGTCGGTCAGTCAGTCGATGCCGGACGACCGTTAGTCGGATACTAAAGTATCAGCGACCACCGCAAGATTTCTCTGCGTCATTACCTATTATATCAAGTTCCTAATGTTTTGTACGTCGAACCTATTTTAGGACCGACTTAGTACAAATACAAACCTTCACTGTGAAATCACTCCATAACAATGGTGTAAAATAATTCAAGGTCACGTAAACGCATTTGAACTCTGTCAAGACAGGCAAATGAGGACTGTACTGCTCCAGCTCAGGAATGCCAGCAATACTCAATTTTTCCTCTGATCCGTCTATGATAAAGACAGAATAGAACAAGAAAAATCAGATAGTTACTGTTGCCTTTTGCGGCTGAACAATTTTTACCCTTGCTCACATTAAACCGGTTAAGTGTCGTATTGCCTTCTGTTGAAGAACTTGTAAATGCCGGTGTAGGCATTTAAGATCGTACAACGAAAATATTAGAGAATTCAAATAAATTTTCAAAATTGAATAAAAAACGGAACAGGCGTGGCAGAGTTTCTACATTTGTTACCAATACGTTTCACTTTACGGCAATGCGTTTTGTTACCAATACGTTTCACTTTACGGCAATGCGTTTTGTTACCAATACGTTTCACTTTACGGCAATGCGTTTTGTTACCAATACGTTTCACTTTACGGCAATGCGTTTTGTTACCAATACGTTTCACTTTACGGCAATGCGTTTTGTTACCAATACGTTTCACTTTACGGCAATGCGTTTTGTTACCAATACGTTTCACTTTACGGCAATGCGTTTTTAATTTACTACCTACTGCCATCGTTGTTGGCCACCTGACTGTAGCATTTCCGTCGTCATGGAAACTCATGCGACAACAACTAGAAGATTCGTTCTTTCTCATTTGCCTGCTTCAGCGCCAAATCGTCTTTCGTGCGCTTCTGTCACGTCATAAATCATGTTCAGTGAACAAGACCGTCCTTTATGCTGCTAAATCAGATACGGCGTTAGTGTAAATGAAAAAACCTAAGATACGAGTTCGCAAATAAATAAATAAAAATCTTATATCACTTCCAAATCACTTATAATCGTAGATCTTGTCTTTCTACAACTGCTTTTACTATTGTTTTTGTTTTGCTAATAGTCACGATTTCATGTAGAAGATAGTAAAGGTAGTAAAGGGCTTTCCAGTTTGATTCTCCATGATCTTGAGCTCAAAGTAATCTTTTTCCTAGACTGGCAGCCAACCAAGAGTCTACCCTGCTGTTTAACCCATAGTTACAAATGAGGGATTCGTACTTTTCACAGGAGCATATCTGCAAATGTCAGTGCAACAGACCAGTCTGAAATTTGAACTCAGATCGCTGATTCCAATTTTCGCACCAATAACTGCTACACTACACGCTGACAAATCCAGTTTAAAATAATACAAACATGTACGAGCCTGTAGACTGGTTAATGTGGCACAAATTTCAGATAGCTTCGATCGAGCTGAATAAAGGCCTGTGGTTGAATACATAGTACCTTTTCTTTTGTGTATGGAACTGCGTAGTCGTAGTCCAATCAGATGTCAAAGGCCGAAAACTTGAAGGGGCACATGAATGTCATATCGAGATCTTGTATATACGCTGGTCCTGCGAATCTCGTTTTTTTTATTTTTTTTTTTTTATGAGCAAAGTGGGGAGCAGGGTATCGGTGCATTATTATAATAAGAAACCAAAGTCACCAGGATACACTGTGGAGAAATAACAATGGAAACAATACAGTGAAGAAGTCCGGAGCGTACAGCGGCCGAAACGTTGTAATAAATGAGGTGAGTAATCTGCATTTCATTATTCTGATCCTTATTAATCTCACCGTCTTATTTTTGGTGTACAATCATTGCTGATGAGATACGCCCGTTTTTTTTTGTTTTGTTTTTCTTTTTGACAACAGTCCTCCATGATGGCAATGTTTAAATTCAGTTGGATTATACGCCCTGTTACTCTGAACTAGTTCTACGTAAATATGAAAACGATTTCACTGCTTTGTCTACCAAAATCCCCAATGAGGAATTTGGGGGGCGTGTTGGCGCAACAAGTCTGATCTGTAAAAACATTTCTCATAGAACTTTCAATAACTTAAATACCTTCCATTGGTATCCAGAAACTGGATCTTAGAGGACGACAATAGTCCGAATAATGTAAATAGTGTACATAATACCTCATCTCAGAAATATAGACAGGCTCCACGTTGTTTAATTTCGTACGAGAACCTGCTTTTCACGATGATATTGAAAGTTCCTGAAGCCATGATAATGACATTATAAAATACCTTAGATTGTAATATCTAAGTCAATTTTTGTCACAATGATATTGGTATCAATCAATCGATGTTGGTAAAACTTTCACGATATACGTGTATTTATATAAAAAGGATTGGTTGTCAGAAAATTAGAAACACGTGTCAAATTCCAAACCAAGATTCCATCTACAGAAATGCTTACTTTGTCTCTGTTGGCGTGTGAAAGATGTCATCCATTACGAGCTATTAGTGGTGTCATGGTGTGTTGATGCTGAGAAAATAACACAATGTCATTTACATTTAATATTAAATTTTGACAGCTTTTTACTGGCCTTGGAGCAAGACAACTTGTATATTAATGTCAATAGTAATATTAGCCATTTCCCTACAAGAATAACCATCCTGGTTAAGACGATGAACTACATCTTACAGCCAAGCTTCTGATCAAGAGGTTTTGAGGTGCGTGGAACCACCTCTTAATTGCTGGTGTTCCCAGGTCCACCCTGACCCGAGGTGGTAGCACCTGTTAGGGTCCCAGCTATGGGCAAATAGTTAACCCCAAACTGAATGAAAGTTTTAATACCGGCAATACAATTTTGTACAGACATTATTACCAGCAATAAATTTTTGAAGAAAGAATGGTACTAGCAATATATATTTGAAAAAATATTACCAGCAATAAAAGTCTTGTCGGCATTAAAACCACCCATTGAGGTCGATATGCCGTAAAACAAACCAAACAACACCTAAAAGAAAACATCTCATTAACCGAGCAACTAGTACAGTTTTCGGTTGAAATTTTTAAAGATTTCTCTTAAAACACTTTTTTTTTTTTAGGAAAACAGGTTTCTCCATCACAGTAACTGCTATTTCAAAATAATTATATAGCAATAATAAAACTTTGAGATTTTCAGTGGCTGGTTTAAAAATTCTTAAGAATAAAAACACCTCTGAAACAAATATGAATTGTCGTCATTCTAAAATCCTATGAACAATCGATATTTAATAAACATAGTTTTGCACAATACACGCGAAATACACATAACTATTTAAATCTTCAACTATATTCGTCTAATCTACTCAAAAGACATATTAAAATATTTTTATTCAATTAATAAATGAGATTCTTCGCCAGAATTTATGTATGTGTACCTATTTAGAAAATAATTTACTGAAATAATTTTATAGTGAATGTCATTACGTTATTTCCTGAAATCAGGATTAATATGTTCCTCGGCGTAGTTAATCAGGCACATAGTTTGCGGTTTCAATTCCAAAGAGTCAACACTTCGACTTCAACTATTAGGCAAGAGTCTGCAAGACAGTGAAGATAGTTTGGTGGTACGGAGTCTATGATTGTAGGTTCGTTCCAGATTAATGACTATGTTACTTTTTTTCTTGCAACAGAGCATGCCAACATTAGGTTTATAAGTCAATAAAAATCTGTTCACCATTGGACCGTTCCTTTTAGGGTAGCGGTATGTTTGAGTATTGATTGAGCTTTCCTTCCTAAACTTTTATTTGAAGTAGTGCAGAATGTCAACATCTTGATAATGTCATTATTTTCTCTTCGCGTTACATGTGTCATCCATTTTAGTTGTTGCTGCTGTTGGTAGTCCTCAAGTGATGTGGTTTCTGTTATTTCGTACTGTTCTTTGTGATTGTTTAGCGCCAGTTCGCAATGTTTGAAGAAGGGTGACTTTTGCCAAGACCCTCAGGCTTCACCAAATATCTTAGAAAGCGGTTGTATACAGCTGAGAGTTTAGATATTTCTGACCGGTTTTGTCTCCATGCATGTCATCCGTATGAAAGTCTGGATTTAACGAAAGATGAATCGAGTTTCAGGTTGATGATTCAGTTTCTTAACAATTGGCGGTGTTTGGCGAAACTACCGCAGGCAGAGCCTATCCTGGGATCAATTTCATTTTGTCCTATACATAATTTGTTATAGCTGATTCTTCAAACACCGAAGTTTCTAAAGTGTTTAATTATTTAACAATTCTACATCTTGTACTTTTATGATGTATTCAGGGTAGGTGCCATCACTGCTTTCATTCCAATTCCAGATCACATTTTCTGTTTTGAAAAGGTTTATCTTGAGTCCTATTTCTTAGAACACCTGAGAGAGGATATTTTCATTTTGATGATAGATTCAAGGTAGGTGCCATCACTGCTTTCATTTCAATCCAAATAATATTTTCTGTTTTGGAAAGGTTTATCTTGAGTCCTATTTCTTAGAACACTTGATAGAGGATGTTTTCACTTTGATGATGGATTCTGAGTAGGTGCCATCATTGCTTTCATTCCAATTCCAGATCATAGTTTCTGTTTCGTAAAGGTTTATCTTGAGTCCTATTTCTTAAAACACTTGATAGAGGATATTTTCATTTTGATGATGGATTCAAAGGCTTTCATTCCAATTCCAGATCATTGTTTCTGTTTTGGAAAGGTTTATCTTGAGTCCTATTTCTTAAAACACTTGATAGAGGATATTTTCATTTTGATGATGGATTCAGGGGGTACTGGTGTTTCTGTTTTGGAAAGGTTTATCTTCTATTTCTTAGAACACTTGATAGAGGATGTTTTCATTTTGATGATGGATTCCAATTCCAGATCATTGTTTCTGTTTTGGAAAAAGGTTTATCATTTTGATGATAGATTTGACTCTTTCATTCCAATTTCATTGTTTCTGTTTTGGAAAGGTTTAGAACACTTGATAGAGGATATTTTCATTTTGATGATGGATTCAGGTAGGTGCCATCACTGCTTTCATTCAATTCCAGATCACATTTTCTGTTTTGGAAAGGTTTATCTTTCATTAGAACACCTGAGAGAGGATATTTTCATTTGATGATAGATTCCAGATCATTGCTTTCATTTCAATCCAAATAATATTTTCTGTTTTGGAAAGGTTTTTTGAGAAATAGAGGATGTTTTCACTTTTGATATTCTTGATTGCTTTCATTCCAATTCAGATATTTCTGTTTCGTAAAAGGTTTAAGTCCACTTGATAGAGGATATTTTCATTTTGATGATGGATTCAGGGTAGGTGCCATCACTGCTTTCATTCCAATTCCAGATCATTGTTTCTGTTTTGGAAAGGTTTAGGTAAAACACTTGATATTTTCATTTTGATGATGGATTCAGGGTAGGTGCCATCATTTCATTCCAATTCCAGATCATTGTTTCTGTTTTGGAAAGGTTTATCTTGAGTCCTATTTCTTAGAACACTTGATGGATGTTTTCATTTTGATGATGGATTCAGGTGCTTTCATTCCAATTCCAGATCATTGTTTCTGTTTTGGAAAGGTTTATTTGAATTCTTAGAACAGATGTTTTCATAGGTGTTTCTGATCATAGTTTCTGTTTTGGAAAGGTTTATCATGAGTCTTATTACTTAGAACACTTGATAGAGGATATTTTCATTTTGATGATGGATTCAGGGTAGGTGCCATCACTGCTTTCATTCCAATTCCAGATCATCGTTTCCTTTTATTGGAACACTTCATACGTGTTCAAAATTAGGTTAAGAATGATCTATATCACCAGCATAACCTCCACCCCACCGCATTATCAGTACATTGGCCTCGGGAGGGAAAGCAGGATCATTGTCTTTCATTGGTAGTCACGTTTGGAATGCAGCATGGAATATTTAAATGGGTCCGCGCCCATCTCATCACATCTGTCTTTATAACTGCACATGACATAGGAAGAGTTTTAATAAACATTTTCTAAAATGGTATTCATAATCACACGGACAATGATAATTACGATGACCGGGAATGAATTCACAGAAAACCTAGAAATAACAAAAATAATTTAAATAAAATAACTTTGCCTATTAATGTGCAAGATGTTCCATCAATAAACTGTTATATTCAATCCGATTACAATTAACAGTGGATAAAGCAATAACAATAGTTCAATTATGATGATCTGACTGTTTAATGAGGCCTGAGGTGCTTTTGCCAAAATATTGTAATGAGATTGCATAATTATTTTAGTCAATTAGGCTTATTTCATATAGTCAGCTGTTTTATTCAAGTCATTCTCTTCTGCCAGGACCACAAAACAAGTAAATGGTGGTCCTAGCTTATTTTATTATTATTATTCATTCCATGTGTTTACTTCTAAAAATATCAGCGATCAATTTGACACACCATTTATGTTGGTAGCAAAGTGTCACTTACCGAATGAAAAACAAAAAAAAAACAATGGCTTGTCAAAGGAACTAACGGGTCTGGTTTGGTTTGGTTTACTGCATATCAACCTCAATGGGTCATTTAATACCCCCAACTTTTTTTTCCTGGTAATATTTTGTTTTGTCAAAAATCTATTTCTGGCAATATTTTTCCTCAAAAATGTGTAGCTGGTAATATTATTTTAAAACTTGTATTGCTGGTAATATTTTTTTCTTTCTTTCTTTTTTTTTCCAAAAAAGCATTGCTGGTAACATTCTTTTTCAAAAATATATTGCTGGTAATATTTTTTTTTTTAAATATATTGCTGGTAACAGTTTTTTTTTTTTTTTCAAAAATATATTGCTAGTAATATATATTTTTTTTTTTTCAAAACTATATTGCGGGTAATATTTTTTTTATCTTCAAAAATTTATTTCTCGTAATAATTTTTTACAAAATATTTCTGATATTAAAACCTATTTTTACACTTTTATAATGCTTTTTACCTCAGTTTAGGGGTTAACTATTTGCCCATAGCTGATGCTCTAACAGGTGCTACCACCCCGGGTCAGAGTGGACCTGGGAACACCAGCAATTAAGAGGTGATTCCACGCTCCTCAAAACCTCCTGATCAGAGGCCTTGCTTTCGGATGTAGTTTATCGTCATACCCAACACGTTAACGGGTCTGGACTGATTGATTGATTTTGTTTTTTACTGTTTATCCACCTTTTGTAGATTATTTAACGCCAGAACATATTTTTAGACTGTAAGAATTTTTGGAGATAATAATGATTTACTGATACAAATCCTGCCAATTAACCTACATTTGGGGGAGAAGAGGTGGATTCATGCCTTTTCCGAGGATATTTACGCCTAAGTAAATATAGCGAACACGACTGCAATTGGAACTCGGAGAACCGAGTTCCAATTCCAAGACATTATCCATTACATGACTCGCACATCCCCCGGAATTGGTCTCGGCATTTTCTTAAATTTGTTTCAACGTGATATGGCCATAAGCCCACGATCCTGGAGAAAGACAACATGAATTTGTTTTGAAAAAGATACACAACCTTCCTTTTTTAAGCGATTGTTCAAAATCAGTGGGTAACCCTAAACCCAATAGATCAAGAAGTGGTTGTCGAAACTTGAGATATTTCCGCCATTTTGAAATAAGACTGAAAGGTGATATTTCAACACGTCTTTCTCTGCAATTCGAGTGTGGAGTGTAAATCTTAAATGTTTTTTTTTGTTTTGTTTTTGTTTTGCTAAAAGTGTAAATGGAAGAACATGATATATTTATGTCATTTCATTCCATTTTTTAACCGTAAAAGGATAAAAATGATTGCAATGTTTAAGCTTCGTACCTAAAACAAACATTGTTTCAACAGGAATGCTTTTCTGTTGATACCGCTGTTACTGTAAATTACTGACACTCCCTCGGCAATGTGTATTTACAAGATTATGAAAATATGTGAATTATTGAAATTATTTACCATTTAATAAAGTAACTTGAAAAATTCAAAAATTTATAAAAACATACAAAATTTTCAATGAATTGTGTTTTTTGGAATGGTCGGCAAAATATCGGCAAATAACCAATCGATTTGTACCTAATGGAATGGCAAATTTTATTCGGTCACTTATTTTTATGATCAAGAAAATATTTTTATATTCTTCATAAACTGGTAAATCGAAACATTTCATTGTATTAGTTTGTTCGCATTTTTAGAATTATAAATATAAAATTATCTTTCTAAATATAAAATAACCATGGCTATTTTTGTTAGGTCCACCATCAATAAACAGTTATATTCAGTACAATTGAAATTAACGATAGATAAAGTAATAACAATAGTTTATTTATGATGATCTGCTTGTTTACTGAGGCTTGGGATGCATTGTCAAAATATTGTGACGGGATTACATCACTATTTTAATCAATGAAGCTTATTTCATATAGTCAACTGATTTATTCAAGCCATTCTCATCCACTAGGACCTCGAGACCAGTAAATGGCAGTCGGTTGTTTTTTGGGGTTTTTTTTAATTCATCCCATGTTGTTTTAACTTCTAAAAATATCAGCGATCTATTTATGTTGTTAGCAAAGCCCCACTTCTCGAATGATAAAAAAAAATCAATGGCTTGACAACCGTTTACAAGACCAACGGGTCTGTATTGATTGATTTGTTTTTTTACGGTTTACCAATTACACCACTCGCACATCCACGGTTACGCCCCCCAAGATTCCCAAGCGGCTTCCTATCTGGTTACCGACCAGGCTCGGTATCTTCTTAACTTTGGTGATCGTAAAGGAACCTGTGTTTCAACCTGATGTGGCCGTAAGCCCACGATCCTAGAGAAAGACAACAACCTGAATTTGTTTTAAAAAAGATATCTAACCTTCCAATATATATCAATATCTCAACTTTCGACACTTAGGTGATCTTAAAGGAACCTCTGTTTCAACGTGATATGGCCGTAAGCCCACGATCCTTGAGAAAGGCAAGAACATTAATTTGTTTTGAAAAAGATGCACAACCTTCCAATATATATCAATATCTCAAGTTACGACACTTAGGTGATTGTAGAGGAACCTGTTTTTCAACGTGATACGGCCGTAAGCCCACGATCCTGTAGAAAGACAACAACTTGAATTTGTTTTGAAAAAGGTACCCAACTGTCCAATATATATCAATATATCAAGTTTCGACACAAGTTTGGTGATTGTCCAGGAACCTATGTTTCAACAATCTAAATGTTCAATATTTTCGTCCCAAAAATCAAAGAACTAAGAAAATATATAAATTCACTTTTATATGTTTGAGTTTTATTAAAATTGTAATGATCCCTTTTTAAAATAATAATCATTGCCGAGAATGTAAAGGTAGCATAAAATAATAGCGGTGTCAAGTAAAAACACGTCATTTTGATACATCATTTTATTTGTGTAAGAAGATTAATCCTTGCGAAAAGTCTTTACAAAGCGTAAAACAGGTAAGTCGAGGAAAATTAGATGTATTTACGTCCTTCCATTCTCTTTTATATCTCTAAAAGAAAAAATATTTACAAACAGTAAAAAAAAGTATGTGCTGTTTATGGAAAAGGTGCTGTAACCATGAGCACTATTCAGAAATGTGTCGCCAGATTCAGAAATGGAAATTTTTATCTTTAAGAACAGGAGACTTCAGACAGGCCTGCGACCGTTGATAATAACCGAATCGAAACGCTGATAAAAAGTAATTCAGGTCAAACGACGCGGGACATCGCAAAGATACTCCACATATCTTATATAAGAGCTGTAAGCTACATTGTTTGGATGCCTCACTATTAATTAAGACTGCATTTCTATCTGCAACTGTCTGTTCAAACATACAAAAAAATCGACACGTTTTTTTCAAAGAAAGATCACAAGCGATGAAAAATGGATTGTTTACAACAAGGTGAAGACATCAATGGTCCTAAGGAAAAATGAAAGTAGCCTACGTTATGCACTCTAAGACATTGAATTCGGACAGGTTCTATACCCAGCCGGATAATCGAAAAAAGTGAACGCAACTGGAGAATCAGAAGGATGCCTTCTTCCGTCAGGACAAGGCCGGGTCTCACATCTCTTTGAAGACCAAGAAAGAATTGGCACAGTTTGGCTGGAATTACTCCTTATTTTGAATTCTGCTAATCGAAAGAACTTCAATTATCTGGAAGAGTCTAACACCCTCCCAGATCACTCGGAAAGTTGCAGAATTCTGCGAGAATAAAATCATGGAACTGGCTCAAAGATGGCAAAAGGTAGTGGAACAAAATGGTATGTGTAAGGTTGAATAAATCTATGTATAAATATGTAAATATTGTCTTAGAAATTCACTACAAAATACCGCTAAAAACATTCACTATACATACACTATAGACGAAAAGTTCGTAGCAAACGTTTGGATTACGAAGGATCAGCTAAAAAGGTTGTGTTCCCTTTTTCAAAACCAATTTACTATCTGTCTATATTTCTGAGATGAGGTATTATGTACACTATTTACATTATTCGGACTATTGTCCTCATCTTTGTCGACATATCTATTACAACCCTTCGGCCGTTGTACGCTCCGGCCTTCTTTAGGTGGTTGGAATGACTTCAAGGACACATGGCACAGTGGATAAAGGCGTTAGTTAGATCCAGTGACAGGAGTCAAAGAGCATGAGTTCAATAACCGGTTAAGGCAGTGGAGAACTTGGAGAGGGGAATTAACAAGAGATAACTGACAACTGATATCCATTAAACATGGCACGTGGAACCCCAGTGATCGAAATAAAGGGTTCAGTTCGACATTCCAAATACCTAAAGAAGTCCGGAGCGTACAACGGCCGAAACGTTTTAATAAATATGGCGAGAAAGATGAGGACAATAGTCCAAATAATGTAAATAGTGTACCAGTTTACTAGCTCATTTCAGGCCAGGGTGGACTGAAGGGTTTTATGTGTTGGTTGTTTTTATTTAGTGGTATATCAACACTTCTATGGGTTATTTAATGCCAAAATCTAAATATTTTGTACGCAATTTTATCTTCTTTTTTTTTTTTTTTTTTTTTGTTGAGATAATAATGGTTTCGTTATACAGGTCTTACTAATTAATCCATAGGTGGGTGGAAATAAGGACTTCTCTTCGAATTGTTTGATTGATTAGTAGATTCGTTTTCTACAAGTTATCAGCTTTTGTGGCGGTCATTTTAAACAAAAAAATATTTTTAAAATGTAAGAATTAATTTATTTTTGGAGATGGAGTAGATAGAAATGATTTAGTAATACAAGTCTTATTAATTAACCCTAGCTGGAGGGAGTAGGGTTGGATTCACATCTAATCAGAATTTATTTAGACATAAAGTGGGGGTAGAAAATCCTACTGGCTGTTTGCAGAAGTATTTGGTAAAGATGTATGGGTAAGATAAAGGAGGGAAAGTTATGGTTAATTTTTTTACGGCTTATCAATCCTTTGCAGGTTATTTAAAGACAGGAAATATTTTTAGACTGTAAGAATTCTTTTTGCGATAATAATGTTTTAATGATATAAATCTAAGTAATTAACCCATAGGTGGGGGAGCAGAGGTAGATACATACCTTTGCCAATGATATTTGTGTGTAAGTAAACATAACGCACCCAAAAGGAATCGGTTCTCCAATTAACAATTCCAAATCATTATCGATTACACCATCTGCAAATCCAAGATTATAACAGCACCTGGTATTCCCAAGCAATCACCCATCCAGGTAGTGACTAGGACTGACGTTGCTTAATTTCGGTGATCGTAAATGGACTGGTGCTTCAGCGTGATTGTGAGCCTGAAGGATTTTATCATATATTTAATAATGTATCTTGCTGACGGATTTACATTTTAGGTGATCACTTTGTTTAAAAAAAAATGAACGTCAAGCAATAATGGATTAAATAGTGTCAGTATCCTATCTTAGTAGGTGTTAATTAAAAAATTAGAAATGATAGCGTGAAAAGCACTAGTTCCATTTTATTAGGATTAATAACAATTCGGCAAAGAGTTACAATTTTCCATTCAGTTTTCATTTTTGCAGGTAAAAAAAAAGGTGATGAAAAACAATGGAAATTTCCATCTCACCCGAGGCTAAATCATAATATCAAATAAATCTTGAGGGCTCGTTACCTTGGCTTCCTCGGCGGTTTTCTGGAGACAGCCAGCGAATATCTTTGAGAAAATATTTGGAAGCCGCCATAAGTGCGTGAAGGCAAACATCACGATGCGCATGCGTAGTCCAGTAGGAGGAATATGAACAATAAGCGAAAACTGGGAATCGTAAAACTGACGATGGGAAGAAATGTAAAAGAGAAAAAAGGTGAAAAAGAAGAAAGGAAGAGTAAGAAAATAAAAAAAAGACAGTGGGTGGATGAGGAGAAAGGAGAACGTGGAGAAGGGACTGAATAAAGGGGGAAGCGTAAGAGAACAAAAGTGGGAGGAAGAGGAGAAAGAAAAACGTAAAGAAGAGATTTAAAAAAGGGAAAAACGTAAGAGAACAATGGTGGGAGGGAGAGGAAAAAGAAGGGACTGAATAAAGGGGGAAGCATAAGAGAACAAAGGTGAGAGGAAGAGGAGAAAGAACGTAGAGAAGGGATTAAAAGAAGGGGGAAGGTAAGAGGAACAAAGGTGATAGGAAGAGTAGAAAGGAGAACGTAGGGATTGAATAAAGTGGGAAGCGTAAGAGAACAATGGTAGGAGGAAGAGGGGAAAGGTGAAGGTAGAGAAGGGATTGAGAAAAGGGAGAAGCTTAAGAGAATAAAGGTAAGAGGAGAAAGGAGAACGTAGAGAAGGGATTGAGAAAAGGGGGAAGCGTAAGAGAACAATAGTGGGGGGAAGGGGAGAAACGAGGACGTAGAGAAGGGATTGAAAAAAGGGGGAAGCGTAAGAGAACAATGGTGGGAGGAAGGGGAGAAACGAGGACGTAGAGAAGGGATTGAAAAAAGGGGGAAGCGTAAGAGAACAATGGTGGGAGGAAGGGGAGAAACGAGGACGTAGAGAAGGGATTGAAAAAGTAATTCGGATTACTAACACCTAAAAAGACAATGTCTCATTTCGAGAATATTTAACATCGAAAAACATAAAGGAGAAAAAAATTAATTGTTTTTAATAATATGTGGAAATCTCCACCCTTTGCCTGATGACGGTCGCAAGACCAGAAACGCGTGTAGTAAAATTATGGAAAATAAAAGCATGATATTTTTTAAAAAAATCTACATTACAACCAAAAACGTTTGTGGTATCTCTCTTCTTTTTAATATACACACTTTTCTCTCGTTGGAACTGCTATAACCTCTTCCTTTATTTTATTATATATATATATATATATATATATATATATATAATATATAAAGAGTAAAAAAATCTATGTCGAACGTGGTCACTGCCTAGATGGGTGACCGCTTGGGAATATCAGGTTTTATGAACTTGGATGTGTGGGTGGTGTAATAGAATTGTTAATCGACATTGGCTTCGTTACAGTCACGTACGCGCAAATACCCTTGAAAACGGTATCAATCCACTTCTTACCCCTCCAACTGTGGGTTAATTAGTAAGACTTGTAGCATTAATTATTATCTCCAAAAAATTGTTTTAGAATCTAAAAATATTTTCTGTCTTTAAATAGCATGCAAATCATTGATAAGCCGTAAAAAAAATGAAACAATCAATCAATGAAATCCTGATTACCTACACTGTCATATCTTTTAGATTTATTTACATTCTCTGGGATATAAATATATAGAAAATACAGTGGCCATAAAGTGAGAGATCAGTTTATATATTGATTTTAATATAGAATTGATCCCCCATTTTCTATCCACATTATTGCTTATTTGTTTAACAAAGTCTGATTAGGTATAAAGCCACTGCTTCTCCTCCCAGCTATAGGTTAATAAGTAAAGACTTGGATCACTAAAACATCATCTAAAAAAAAAAAAGGATTCTTACAATCTAAAAATATTTTCTGGCTTTAAATAACCTGCAAAGGGTTGATAAGCCGTAAAAAACGAAACAATCAATGAAATACTGATTACCTACACTGTCATATCTTTAAATTTATTTACATTCTCTTGGATAAAAATGTATAGAAACTCTTGCGGCCACAAAGTGAGAGATCGGTTTATATATTGATTGAAATATGGAGTTCATCACCCACTTTATATCCACATTATAATTTCGTTTGTTCATCAAATTTTGATTAGGCATTAATCCACGTCTTCTCCCCCACCTAGTGGTTAAATAGTAAAACTAATATCACTAAACCGTCATTATCTAAAAAATGTCTTACAATCAACAAATATCTTCTGGTCTTAAATAAGAGTTGGTAAACCGTAAAAAACGAATCAATCAACCTAGGGATTACCATTATCAAATGGAATTAAAGTATTGGCCTTGGGCCGTACTTGACCAAACTTTGTCATCTTAAAACGGAAAGCATCTTTTCACCTGGGATTTGTTTATTTAAGCGAATTTGGTTACCTTTTGTACAAAAATAGAATAGAAAAAAAAAAACTGTTTTTCTCATTTATTCTACCGGAATACTGAGCAGAAAAATATTATGGTGGAAACAAAAAAAAGAAATAGTATTTACATTTTTTCTAACCTCAGCGTTTGATTTTCTATAAACAAACCGTGTTGTTCGTGATCGTAAAGGAAATGTTATTTCTTGCATGGTCATCCATAATGCATAAATCATTACCGTATTTTTTTTCCAGTGTCTCGGTCGCTAGAAACTTCATTTCTAATGAAACATATTCAGAATGGATTAGTCAAAGATTTATTCGTGTTATTTTACGGAAATCGCATTGCTACAATTTTTTTTTCGGTACTACTAATATTTTATGCAATTAAATGTCTGGCGTTTAAGGCCAATATAACTTAACTTCGATCATATCAGGTTCGATTATCTGTAGCAAATGTTTTATCGACTGAAAGCTGCCATAGTTTGATGGGCAATAAACACCCATTTTATTTTCCCGTTCCTTTATCTGTGCTATAAATGCCGTTCATAGTTACAGAATTTTGAAAATGCACTCTACTTTTAAAAACGTTAGAAACCATTCTCTGTAGTTTTCTATTCGTGTTGAATAGTTCTTGAAAATTAATCTAAAGTAAAAAAAATAAAAAATAAAAAAAAAAACAATTTACCATTATCTAAATGATAGAAATGAAAGTAAATTTTTATCTAAACAATGGTGGACTGGTTAAACGACCGAGTTAAAAAAAAATCAATTTGCTTTATTTTAATTAAATGAAGTTTTAAATCTTCCATAATGTATATCCCCTCCGTCTGTGTCCAGACGTATCCTGGATATTCGCCGTAAATATTTTCGCCGTAGGAAAATTCGCCTCTGAAATTTTCGCCATAGGAAATTTCGCCGTATAGGATTTTTGCCGTAAGACAATTTCACCCCTTTGTTTTTTGTATATTTCAATATTTAGGTATTTATAATGAATTTAAAACAGTCTCTGTTTTCAAATAATTTATGTAAATTTCAGATGACTTACTCAGAGTTTGAAAGAGTTATCTTTCTTTGATCAGATATTTTATATTGAAGTCGGTTGCGTATTCAAGTCCTAAGTTTGAAATAATATATATTGCTTGAGAGAATTATTGGCAGACTGATATTATGTTAACAGAAAGTTTAAAGTTAAGTCTGAAATATAAAATTGCATGACGAAGGTTTTGGTGTTAAGTTGAAATTTCTGTGCTCCTCACTGACGAGGATGAACGATGTAGGATTTTGATCCTATAACTTCGCTTATTAAAATGTTTAAATCGAATTGTGGGAGCCAGATATACTTAATAGCAAAGTACTTCGCATATTAATAAAAAAAAAATGCGGCAAAATTCACTTACGGCAAAATATTCTACGGCAAAAATGTTTACGGCGAATGTTCTTAAAACCATTTTCAGGTGAATACAACAAATTGCATTACAGTTCTGAGTGATCCGAATTTCTACTTATCAAAGTACATTGTCGAATACTAAAGCAAATTGATTTGGGGTCTGGATATATAATCTAGACAATTTCATTTAGATTCTGTTTCTTTTTGTTTCCATCATCTTCGTTATTACGTATGCAACATTTTGATAAAATCTGCCAAGAAAGCAGACATGTTGAAAGAACATGGACGCAAATTTACTGGAGATAATCTAAATTTGAATTTAAGTTGCTTAACTCAACCCCACGCCGTCCGTGTCGTCGTATTAACGTAAACCACAATTTAGTCCGATAAACTCCTAAAGGACGAAACTCGTCACGCGAAAAAATTTTCCTCGTTTTTCGTACTTTTTCTCCTAAAATAATCGTCAACACCCGCAAAAATGTGTTGTAAAAGCCAGAGACGATGATGGGCTGTCGAGGGCCATGGTCACCCACATACTGAAGTGACATTTCCTGGAAGAAACTAGCCATGGCATACGGCTAGATCACGTTGAAGCATCGGTCCCCGGACGATCTTCGAAGTTAAGCAACATCGAGCATAGCCACTATCTAGATGGGTGACCGCTTGAGGATACGAGGTTCTGTGAATTTGGATGTACGATTGGTGTATTAGATAATGGCTCGGAATTGTTAATCGGCCTTGGCTTCGTTACAGTCATGTACGCGCAAATACCCTTGGAAAAGATATCAATCCACCTCTTATCCCCCAGCTATGGGTTAATTAGTAAGACTTGTAGCACTAAACTATTATTATCTCAACGTAAACCACAATTTAGCCCGATGAAGTCTTAAAGGACGAAATATACTTTTTTTTCCCCTAAAATAGTCGTCGACACCCGCTTGCATCAGGGTCGCCATCCTTATTCGCCATCTCTTTATTCCATTTCCCAGCTCTGATGGAGAAGATGGCTGTGAAGGCTCAGCCTATTCCTGAAGAGTCGTGACCAAGCGTCACAGAAGAGTATGTGGATGCTCAACGCGGCTTGGCGAGTTAGGCCCTCCTGACAGCACGTCGCAGATCCTCTGCATGTTGACGGTTGGACTCGAAAGTCTCGGTCATCTCCCGCCATGGATGGTTCTATCCCGGGAAGGCCGATTTGCAACAACGATTTCCAAGGTCTCAGGGTCGATATCGGCCTGTGTCAGGGAGATCTTCAACGTAAACCACAATTTAGTCTGATGAAGTCCTGAAGGACGAAATGCGTCACGCGAAAACTTCAACTGATCGTCAAAGGTGGTTTTGGCGCTCCGTGTAGCTTTTTGTCGCCAGCGTGTTTTCTAAACAGGAAGACAGTCGGAGTCGAATGGGACGTATTCTAGACACGTGACCGGACCAGCGCAGGCGTGTTGAAGGATGGTAGCCTCAATGGTGGAGAAATAATAAATGTAACTTGTTTATTGCAATTAAGTGATATGTCTTGGCGAATTATATTCCGAATTGGGTTTTTTTTTGTGGGGGGGGGGGTTATATTTAAGTTGCGGCAGAATAAATTTACGCCATGTTTATTTTTAATTATATCAGGAGAGCTGTTTGTGTCATTTTTTTTTTTCAAGGATTCTTTAAGTTTAATTTTATTTGCTCGTTGTCGACATGGTTGATTCTTTATAAAATTCTTGAATCTTTATAAATTAATCTGTGTGAAGAATTTAATTTAATTTTTTTTTTTTTTTTTTTTTTGCTCAGTTAATTGTTTTTCTAAATCTTTTTTTTTTTAATCTGTCAGTTTGTAATTAAAATGTCCCGGTTTTCTGCTTACGGGTTTATTTGTTTGTTTGCAGTGATTAACGCGGGCCTTAAAGTCATATTATGTTGAAACACCGGTTCTCGTACGATTACCGAAGTTAAGAAACGTTGCCCCTGGTCACTACCTAGATGGGTGACCGCTCGGGAATACCAGGTTCTGTGAACTTGGATATGTGTGTTGTGTAATATATAATGGCTCGAAATTGTTAATCGAAATTGGCTTCGTTTTTGCGTCACGTACGCTCAAAAACCCATACAAGAGGTATCAATCTACCTCTTATCCCCCAGCTATGGGTTAATTAGTAATACTTGTCGTACTAAGCCATTATTATCTCAAAAAAATTGTCTTAGAATCTAAAAATATTTTCTCTCTTTAAATAACCTGCAAAGGGTTGATAAACCGTAAAAACGAACCAGCCAGCCAACCAATCAATCAATCAATCAAATACTGATTATCTACATTGTCATATCGTTAAGATTTACATTTTCTGGGACATTAATGCATAGAAACTTCTGTGGCCACAAAGTGAGAGATCAGTTTATATACAGAGTTCAATATGGATTTGATCACCCACTTTATATCCACATTATAATTTTATATCACGTTGAAACACCGTTTCTCGTAAGATAACAGAAAAATTCCCCGTTACATTATTTGTTTTGCATAAGTGGCAAACTTAATGAATTTTCATTAACATTACATAATTTTTTTTCCTTCAAATCAATTCCGTTATATTTCACTCTTCATTAGATTATTTGGTTTACTATAAAACATTGAAAATAAACGTTAAACCTGATTTCAGTTCTTTTATTTTCATCTAAATATAACCCCTCATATCCGGATTTTCTAACCAATTCCTTATATCCGGAATCCCTCATATCCGGACTTTGTAACCAATTCCTCATATCCGGACTTTGTAACCAATTCCTATATCCGGAATCCCTCATATCCGGACTTTGTAACCAATTCCTATATTCGGAATCCTTCATATCCGGACTTTGTAACCAATTCCTCATATCCGGACTTTGTAACCAATTCCTCATATCCGGAATCTGTAACCAATTCCTCATATCCGGAATCTGTAACCAATTCCTCATATCCGGAAGGCCTTTTTAGTCCGGCTGTCAGGGATTCTAACTGTATTAAGAAACAGAAGAATTTTATAAGAAACAAAGAAAAGTGCACTGAAATGTTATGTAATATCCATCCACTTTATGGCTGTGAATACTGGATTTGAAGCGACAGAAATATGATTTTACAGAAGGATGCTGGGAATACCATGGACCGAACATGTTAGTAACCACGACGTTCTAGAGACAATGAAAACAAAAAGGAAACATAATTAACATCAAGAAGAGAAAGTTAAAATTTCTCGGGCACATAATGAGGAAAGAGGGCTTAGGAAATCTGATACTCACAGGATAGATTGAAGGCAAGATTGATAATAATAAAAAAACAATTCCTAACCTACCTGGCGAGCTTGAGTGAATAGACGTCCGAGCAACATTTGGGAGAGCTAGCAAAAAGACAACATATATTAAGTGATACTAAGTGCAGAAAATATGCGAGAGCCATGATTGCCAATGTCCTAAATGGACACCGCACATACAGGCAGACCCTTTCATGATGGATGCGTCTTCTCTCAGGGAGGCTCCTTGACTTGAACGTCTACAGGGACTCAAGCTCAATTCAAACCTCCAGTTGAACTCGTATATCCGAGCAAATTGTTGAAGATGGTCGGTTCATCGTACCGCTCCAGTAAGTATCTGACGCCCTATTTTATATTCTATATTTACATGTGTCAGATCCCACCAAAAGTGGTGTATTGCTGCCATATCTGGAGCTGTCCAATCCACATTTGCCTGGGTTGATACAGTTCAAAAGCGTCTGCGTGTGATGAATTATTTCTACCTTGCAACCTTTTCCCCATTTGAATACACGGTAGATGATACTCAGCTTTCGTGCATATAAAGGGTGTTTCATTAAGACGGATTATATATAAGACGGATCAAAGTCAGTAATAAATAAATCAGTGTTATCGGTGAAAATTTATTTATTTCTCTATTGGATCATGTTATTTAAGTCATGGCAATTATGTGTGGAAAATAATATCGCTCGAATGTCCGCAAGGCTTCGACGACACACCTCCACTCGATGGTCAAAATGTTTGATGACGTCTCTGCATAGTTGCTCCTCGATCTCACCAATATGCCTTATTATCTCATCCTTCAGTTGTTGAATTGTTGTTGGCTTGTTGGCATAGACCTTAGATTTGAGATGACCCCAAAGGAAGAAATCTAAAGGCGTCAAGTTGCATGATCGTGGTGGCAAAATGACTTTGCTGTTTCGAGAGATGATTTGACCTGGGAACTTCTCATTGCATTTCTGTTTGAACGTTCATTTTCATAGTAGGCTTTGATAACTTTAACACGCTGTCTGGTTGTTAATCTTTCCATGGCTGAAATTGCCTAAGACTTAAGTGGTTAAATCTGAAAGAAAAAGAAAAAATATCATTAGACGCTTAAAGTTAATTCACATTTAAAATCGGTCCAAATTATTGGAACAGCCAAGGGTGTTTCATTAAGACGGATCAAAGTCAGCTGTAAATAAATCAGTGTTATTGGTGAAAATTTATTTATTTTTCTATTGGATCCTGTTATTTAAGCCAGGGCAATTATGCGTGAAAAATGTCCGCCAAATCTGAAAGAAAAAGAAAAGAAAAAATCATTAGACGCTTAAACTTAATTCACATTTAAAATCGGTCTAAGTTATTGGAACACCCTTTATTATGTAAATCTTTATTATTAAAAAAAAGAAAAGCCAGAATCAGGCCGATTTTTTTTTATGGTCGCACCGTATAATTGGCTAAGGAAATCCTGAATTTTAGAAACCAGGTGAAGATCTAGTACCCTGAAGGAATTTAGTCTGTTGTAGACACAGCAACGTTTTGGAGGGGTATTAGGTTAAATGCATAAGTTTTTAAATCTAAAAGAAAAAGAAAAAAAATCATTAGACGCTTAAACTTAATTCACATTTAAAATCGGTCCAAGTTATATGAAAACCCTTTACAAGCAGAATCCGCTACATGCTGTATTCTATCTTCTTCGCTGAATCCTAGGTCATTGTTTGGTGTATATTTTTTGCTAGCGGAATCATTGGGCCGTATATTTATAAATTTGAACGTCCATTTTCGTAATAGGCTTCGATAACTTTAATGCCTTGTTTGATTGTTAATCTTTCCATGGTTGAACTTGCCAAAGATTTAAGTTGTTAAATTTGAAAGAAGAAAAAAAAATCATTAGACGCTTAAACTTACTTCACATTTAAAATCGGTCCAAGTTATTGGAACACCGTTTATTATGTTAATCTTTATTATTAAAAAAAGAAAAGCCAGAATCAGGCCGATTTTTGAAAATATGGTCGCACCGAATAATTGACTAAGGAAATCCTGAATTTTAAAAACCAGTTGAAGATCTGATACCCTGATGGAATTTAGTCTGTTGTAGACACAGCAACGCTTTGAAAGGGTACGAGGTAAAGTGCGTAAGTTGTTAAATATGAAAGAAAAAGAAAAAAATTAGACGCTTAAACTTAATTCAAATTTAAAACCAGTCCAAGTTATTGGAACATTCTTTACATGTTAGTGTGGACATAATTAAAAGAGTTGATGATAAGTGTGCTTCATGTTGTAGCATTTTTTAAAGTTATATTTTGGAATAAAATTTTTAAGAAACTGTATATTATATGGATTAATGTCATGAGAGAGAAATGTATTGCTGGTATTTTTACCATAAAATGTGTTTTTTATAGTTTCATAGTGTTTCATTTGGGCGGGGTTTAACTAATTACCCGCATCTGGGACCCTAATAGGTGCTACCACCCCGGGTTAGGGTGGACCTGAGAACAACAACAACAATTAAAAGGTGGTTCTATGCTCCTCAAAACCTCGAATCTCCCAATCAGAGGCCTTTCTATCGGATGTAGTTTATGGTCATATCCAGGGCGAACAAATCACCCAAAAGAATGAAAGAATATAAAAATAGAATATAAAATAACAAACCATTTATATACAGTTCTTCTCGGTAACAAGGAAATTGCAGAATGCATTGATTTATTTGTCTGTTTAATGGCATATTTACAACTTATGGGTCATTTAATATGTTATATTTTATTCTGCTTTCACAATTGAATACATGGTAATTAATTCTCAGCTTTTTTTGTTTATACATGTTTGTGTGGACAGGACTACTAGAGGTGGTGATATGTGTGTTTTATGTTGTAGTTTTGTTGAAGTTAAATTTAGGAATACAGTTTGATTTCTTTAAGAAATTGTAGAATTTTATATGGATTAATGTCATAAAAGAGTTCTTTCCTGTCGATTTTGTTTAGCGGCATATAAACACCTCTATGGGTCATTTAGTGCCGAATATCTAAATATGTTGAACACAATTTTATGGTTTTAACTAAAGATAGCGTCCTGGGTAAGACGATAAACTACACCCAACAGCAAGGCCTATGATCAAAAGGTTTTGAGGAGCGTGGAACAACCTTTTAATTACTCCCAGTTCCTCCTGACACGGGGTGGTAGCACCTGTTAGGGGTTCCAGCTTCGACTGCATCCGTCGTGGCAAACTCCAAGAGATCAGGTTAGAATAGTGATTTTCTAAGCGTAGCTAAGATGTGGCACAAGGTCTTAATTAGGGGGCACCCAGTGAAGATCAAACTCACTACTCAGTCGTAATTGGGCTTAGCAAGCCAAGCTTGCTAACCATTACACCACCTCGAGGTGCCCAGAGATCATGTTAGAATATGTGATCCTGCAAAAACAGTATAAGCCAAAATGATGCTCATTATTTACATTATTCGGACTATTGTACTCATCTTTGTCGCCATATTTATTACAACGTTTCGGAAAACGATGCTGTATAAAAACCCTCGCTAAATGGTCCGATCTCCCAGTGGAGATACGGAGCTTTTCAACGTTGTCGCGGGAGTTTTGCAAAGAGATACGCTTGCTCCTTTTCTTTTCATTCTGTGCCTAGATTACGCGCAGCGAACATCTATTGATCTAAACACACATCTGGGGTTCGCCATTGAAAAAGCAAGACGTTCACGTCACCCAGCAACAACAATAACAGGCGTAGATTACGCAGATGACCTTGCCTTGGTGTCAGACCCAATTGATAAGGCTACCAAATTTCTCCATCTTACCGAAGAAGCGCACAACGACATTGGTCTCTATATTAATGCTGGCAAAACAGAATTTATCAGCTACAACCAAGGAGAAATTAAGTTGAAAAACAGCAACATCAAGTCTGTCCAGGAACTTGTTTACCTCAGCAGGAACATCCAGTCAACGGGGAGAGACATCACAATCCGCAAAGGCAATATCCTCTCTGACAACCTTAAAAGGGGCTTCTTTGAGGCCACGGTAGAATCTGTGTTGCTCTACGGTTCAATAACATGGACACTAACGAAGCACAAAGAATCATCACTTGACGGAACATACACAAGGATGTTACGAGTTGCATTGGACATCAGCTGGAAAAAAAACACCCAACAAAAAACGCTTGTATGGACACCTTCCTCCCATCTCGGTTTCGCAGAGAATAAGATAAGAGAGATGTATAGAGATTCGGCTAGCTGGTCACTCCTGGAGAAGTTAGTCATCTTGTGAGTAACACCCTCCGATGGAACCCATTGCGCGGAAAAAGATCGGTTGGAAGACCTCATCGAACCTACATTGACCAACTTGAGAGAAATATTGAGAGATAGATAGAGTGATATATATATATATATATATATATATATATATATATACAGAGAGAGAGAGATATGGATATACATATATATATATGCAATATATATATATATATATATATATATATATATATATATATATATATATATATATATATATATTATTTTTTTAAAAAATATGATTCCTTCGCTACATAAGGGTTCTCATGTTTCAAAAACAAGAACCAAAAATCTCAATATAATTATTGAAATTAAATTGAGTTAAAGTATCGAACTCTTATGTAATGAAGGAATCATATTTTTTTTTAAAAAATAATTTTAATCTAACCTCTACTATTTTATGGAGCACTTTTTAAAAATAAAAACAAAAATACTAAAGAACTTCGGATTATTTACCTAACGTGTTCTTTTCCTATTTTTCTACATATTTGCATATATATATATATATATATATATATATATATATATATATATATATATATCGAGATATATATATATATATAGAGAGAGAGAGATTCGGCAAAAGATTGGTTCGAAGACCTCATCACACCTATATTGACCAACTTATAGATGCCATCTGGAGGACCTGCTGACAGCGATCTCTGACAGAAATAGTTGGAGGGAACGAGTCACGAGAATTCAGAAGAATTCTCCACCCGATGATGATGATGATGATGATGATGATGATGGCGATGATGATGATGGCGGCGGCGATGGCGGCTGTAAGCCATAACTGGAATCTGATGGAACCAACGAACGACCCAAGCCGTATATTTAAAAAGGAAACTCTTTTTGACACAAAATAGCTGACAGTTTGATATGTCGTTTAAACAGAAGAATCGATCAATCTCGTTGGCAGCCATTATCACCTATGTCCTGAAGGGAGATGACATTTTGCTTTAATCTTAAAGTCTATCGAAAACACATTTTTCCTTTGTTCGATAAGAGTTCTGTCACTGATTCAGAAATGAAACTTTATTAGATTTTCTGTGAAGTATTTTCTCTGAACTCCTCTTTTGCATTGTACTTCAGAAATTCATCGAGGAGGCATGGTCGAGTAATGGATAACGGCTCGGATTGAGGAATCGGAGAGCAGAGTTCGAATTCCAGTCGAATCCATTACATTCATTTAATACACTTGGGAAAGGTTTGAATCGTCCTCTTCTCCCCATGCTCTGCAGGTGAGAAGAGGATGCAATAAATAACAGGGCAGACCTTGTTCTATAGCCTGGGAAGCCAATTGGTCTAGGAGAAGGACAACTCTGAATTCAAAACCTGATCCACAAAACGAGGTTGGGTCTTGTTCAGTAGGTTAACAACCTACTCACTTAAAACTGGCTTTGTTATAGAAACATTCCTCAAAGAATTTAAAGGCACAATATACAGAAATTTATTGGTCGATGAATTCATTCAACTGGACCACTAACAATTATTAAGCATTTAATCTGTTCAACCATAAGAAACAATACAATACTTTAATTGATGTATGTGCGTTATCGTCCACCCGTCTTGACTGTTAATGTTTTGTTGAGTCCAAGATAAGTTTTGTTCTTTTTTTTTAACTTTATTTATCAAGAAATAAAGTACAATTACATTTTTGTCCTTGGTATGAAGATAAACTACATCCGTGTCCTGGATATGACGATAAACTACATCCAACAGAAAGGCCTCTGAAAACGTGTAAAAATAGGTTGTATTACCAGCAATGTATTTTTGTAAAAAAAAAATTATTACTAGCAATGAATTTTTGAATAAAAAATATCAGCAATACATTATTACCAGAAATACTTTCTTGGCAAAAAATTACCAGCAATACATTTTTGAAACCAATGACCAGCAATAAGTTTTTGGGAATAAATATTACCAGTAATACGTTTTGAAACAAATATTACCAGCAAAAAAATCTTGTAGGCATTAAGTAACCCATTGATGATGATATACCGTAAAACAAACCAAACCAAACAGTTACATTTTATTCAATTATTTATTTGCCATTATTTGCATTGACTAGTTGCTACTTAGAATTTGATTAAGGACAAAGTTTTAGAGAAAAAGGAAACAAAAAGGACCCTTATACACAACATCAGGAAGAGACGTGTTGAAATTTCCAGGGCGATGAGGGGAAAAGGGGCTTGAAAAATTTGATAATGACACAGGATGGATAAAAGGCAAGATGGGCAGAGAAAGACAACACTAGTTTAATAGGAATTATTTATGCTGAGGACATAGCCATTTACAATAGTAAGTCTAATCATTGATCAGCAATTGGTAGCTGATCTCAAAAATGACCTACAATCTGTTGTTAAATGGGGCAAAGAAAGGCTTGCTAATTTTAACGCCTCCAAAACAAAACTGCTTTCAACCAATCAACTGAGAGCCTTGTTTCTGCCTTCCATCACCATGGCTGATGCTAACCTCCAGGGCTAACATTTTTCGCTAACTTGAAGTGAAAATATTATATTGAATCAATTGCTATGTCTGCTGCTAGGAAAGTTGGTTCTCTGTGTCAAGCTAGACATTTTTTTCTCTCCCCAGAATCTATTTTACAAGTCTATAATTCGTCCATGCTTTGAATATTACTGCCATATATGGTCTGGTGTTCTTGCTATATATCATATGAAAGACCCTTTTCTACTTTCCATCAGTATGGCTAGTGCTAATCTCCAGGAGAGTACTTATGCCTTTTAAGGCTAACATTCTGATTTTAATAGCAATTATTTATCTGCTGCAAAGAATCCGAAATTCCTCGGCTCACTTTCGACTAATATCAAATAATGGTAATATTGACTGTTTTCTTATAATGAAATATTCGGCATTTATTTGCCGACCTAAAATATTAATAATAAATATTATTTCCTGGTCTAGGAACAACAAAACAAGCGTAAAATAACAATAGAAAGGGCATCGCCGTCTGAAGAGACATAAAATACAATTATCGGCTGCACAGTAGAAGTCATCATCAGCTTCATCATCAGCATTTCTACTGCGCAGCAAATTCATCATCATCATCATTCAAATTCTACTTCAACTTCTTTCGTGTTGAATACAGTAACAATCTTTATTTTTTTTTAATCTAATGTGTTATTGCTTAACAGTTGTCCTTGTTATTAATAGAGTACTGTAATGGGTGGGTTGTTAACAGTACAGGGGAGTACAGTACAGTTTTAAAAGTCCAAATACACGTTAAATAAATACTGTAAATATGGCGTCCCTACTTGGCGGAAATTCAGTTAACGCGGCCGGTCTCGGAACTAATCTACCGCGATAAACGAGGGATCACTGTAACTATATACAATTTCTTTATAGCATTTGAATCTTCTTTATTCTTTTGATAATGAGTTATTTTCAGTTTTGAGAAAAACCTTTTGTCATTTCCTGCTCAAATGTGTTATAGATATAAACATGACGCTTCGTCTGTTGCCCCTTAGCCCCTAGACAAATCGTCGCCATCTTTTCACTATTATATCGCTATTATTAGGTACGGACGAGTTAGTTCCACCAGGTCAGACCTTTACAGCTAAGACTAGCCATTCCACTTGTGTTTCTTTGATCAAAGATCATATTCCCCAAGACTATTACCTTGTGGAACAATCTCCCGAGAGGATGACAGCTATAATCTTTGTCTTTTTAAGTTCAAGATCAACCGATGTCTATCCTAATCGTCCTTATAATACTCTTTTTCTCTCTTACAATCTCAATCAGTAACCAACTTAAGTGGCTCTTGAGCTTTGTATCGGATGAACAATTAGTAATAAATAAATAAATAAATTTATTTTATAAAATAATAACTAGAATGGTTGTATTTTTTATAGCATTTAAATATTTTTTTATTCGTATTGATAATGAATAATGAATGGTAGTCAGAAACTTATTTTGAATATTTATGCTAAAATTTAAATTGAATCAGCGTCATTCTTTCAGAAATGTTCCCGTGAACAACTGTTCTGGAGTACTGACTCCCAAGAGGGTGCTTCCGAAATCACTACAATCATAACGGTTAACGCTTGCCTTGAATGGGTTATCTTCCCTTCCTATTCATATAAACTACCCCTGAAATGTAACCCTCTACCTTAAGTGGCCCCCGAGCCTTGTACAGGATGAACCTTACTGTAAAAAACGATTTTTTTTAATAAATCAAGGGTATTTTTTAATTTCATTTTAATCATTTCGAACGACTGTTCTCGTCCTACTATAAATGTTAACACGACGTTTCGGCCAAATACCTACCGGCCATCTTCAGAGGTCCATTGTTTGGCTTTCGTTACCTAGATCAGATAGTGAAACAATATATAATGCTTCAGCATGAACGAACACTTAATGACATGGACAAAATAACTCAGTATTCAACAGGTATCTCATATAAGCCAGACAATGAACACCTGAAGATAGCTCCAGGGTATATATCAAAACATTGCGTCTGTAGTAATAGTTCAATAATAATAATATCATCAAATGTTATTGTGTACTAAGATTAAGGATTGTATCATGGAATGATGTAACCATAAGAAATTTGTGAACTTCGTGAAGATGACAGTTAAGAAAAATCAGAAAATAAAAAAAATTTCATTACATATTATTCCAATGAAATTATGCAGTCTTCAGCAACCAAAATAAGACAACCTAACATCAAACATTTTTGCATAAATAAAAACTTTTTATGTGAGCTGTACTAGTGAGAAGATTTAGTTTTGTATTTCTTTAAGGCAAGATGGCTACCAGGGATCCTTTCAATGATTCTCTCAGGACCTCTTTCAATCAAACTCCCAACGCCAACTGAAATTATTGATGTCTTCATGTGCCACATTTTTTTAAAAGATTTTCAGCCTTATATTAAAGTTCTTCAAAGATATATTATAGTCTACAAGAAATGTCTTGTCAAAATTTCTGCTTTGGGGGCCTTTGATCACTATGTCTGGTTGAATAGCTTTGATTGTCTGCCATTTTGTAATGTAAATCCTATCAAATTGTTACAGGTCATATATCTGTAACCGGGTTTGGACGGTGTTCATGCCAATTTCTTGCAGATTCCTTCCGTAAAAGCTGCAGATTTTCCCGTGTAGATATTGGTCCACCCCGTAATGCCGAATTTTATAGTCGGTGGATGTTAATACCATGCAACCTAATACAAGATGGTAAACGGTTTCTGCGTATTTATTTATTTATTTATGTTATTATTATTATTATTTCCTTTGATTTCTGGTGTCTACTCATTTCTTTCCGGGTCCCAACCAGAAACCTTAAGTCAAAAATGGCGTCATGACATCTACTGAGCAGTTTTGAAAAAAAAATCACATATTTTACATAGATAAAGCCCTTCGTAAGGTGTGAGTCGCACTTGTGAGAACAATGTTTTGTATTTCTTTAATGCATGGGCTACCAGGAATCCCTTCAATGATTCTATCGAAACGTTTTCCAATCAATCTGAGGGTTCCAACTACAACTGGAATTGTTGATGTTCTCATGTGACACATTCTTGAGATTTCGATTTCAATCTCCTTGTATTTTGATAGTTTTCAAAGATACTACATCATCATCATCATCATCATTATTATTATTATTATTATTATTATTATTATTATTATTATTATTATTATTATTATTATTATTCACAACGTGGCCGAGTGGTTAGAACGTTTGCATTCTGACCATGAGACACGGGTTCGAATCTCACCATGATCGATTTGTCAAGAAGGAAACTTCATGATTTTATCGAACTGGAGGGGTCGATCCCAGCGTGCAACACCTTTGGAAAGTGCCTGAAAACCAAAGCCTTGTGAGTGAAATTGGGTAGACAAAATCCCTTGGGGACCGTCGATAGCTGTGCTAGCAAACTCACAAGTCATCTTAGCCGAGGGTTTGAGCGTGCTGGCTTTGTTCAAATTGTTGATCACGCTAGATAAAACGCGCTTTCCCAGGAAATGTAACTAAGGTCTGCTCAGCTTAGTTGCAGAATAAACCACAGGTAGGCTCTGTGGGTGTTGAAGCGTTTGTAGTAGGGATTGGCTAGCCACCTTAGTAGATGGGTATCCTCAAATAAGAGTGGCCTGCTATATATTATTCACAACATATAATGCTAGTCGCTGATAAGAACTTTATTTTCAGGTCGCCAATCTTGACTTAAAATTAACTGATATTGATTTTTTTCGAAATTTCCTCCCTGTTCCGAGTAGGCAAGCTTTCTGTAATGGCTCTATTTGCAAGGGGCAAATAAATATATCAAAAGTTTTTCTAGGTTATTTCTACAACACTCCACTGTTCAAACGAACGTTGCTGAAAAATGTTTCTGCTTTAAATAACCCAGAAAATATTGATAATCCGTAAAAACAAAAACAATGAATCAATCCAATGACCATCAATACTATAAATACTTTCTTTGCTAGTCCTTTCAAAACATTTTCTGAAGTTCATAGATTATTATAGTTGTCAATCTTTTTCTTGATTCGCGTTCAATTCTCATTATTTTTTTTAATGTTATTTTTTTAATCAATTCCCCCCAAGCAAGGCTATATTACCACTAAGACGTAAGGGGCTTCTGGGATTGAAAGAGAATGAAAAGGTTTTAGAAGGAACCGGAAACTCGATCATAAAAAGGAAACAGCAAATAAACTTCTACTCCTGTTCAAAAGACCGGGGAGGAGTGTGAACTGGGCGATAGGCCAACGTATAATCTCCTATTGATGGAAAAATAGTCAAAGAAGACGTTAGGCTTATAGAGTTGAAGTAGACTTTAGAAGGAACTGGAGACCCAATCCTAAACAGGAAACAAGTTATAAACCTCTACCCCTGTTCAAAAGACCATGGAGGAGCATGAACCGGACGATAGGCAACCTTATCTACTCCTGTATTATTGATATTATTGAGAATTATTAATCACAGGATTAAACTTTCTGTTAGCTTTCTTTTCCGAATGCGCTTTGGTAATAATTTTGTCTGAATTTCTGGGATAAGCAGATATTATTTAAACTATTTATATTCGGATTACTGTCCCAATCTTTGTTGTTTCTATCACTACATTTCAGATTTTGTGCCATTCGACCTTCCTCAGGCGTATATCGATCAGGGTAACCTAGGGGGAATTTTAATAGAACCTTTTATTAAATCTATAGGTTTAGACTGTTCTCGTTCCACTGCCCATGTCTAGGGATATCGTCAATCTTTATCTAGCGCTGTTCAGTTAGAACACAAAGGAGTTAGACGTCTGAAAGAATCAGCGCATATGCTATTCTATGAGGATCTCTTTAGTAGGCCTAGCATAGAAATAAATACAATACGGGAGCCAAGGCGTCTTGAGAGTCTCATCTAGATACTGAATGGACTACATCACCCGACTTGAGGATCTTTCTAACTGGGACCCACATGCAAAGTTATATGCTGCTTTCATCAAAACCTGCCACCAGAACGTGTATATCCGTGATTCATGGACCTGGTCCAGCTGAAAATGTTTCAAAAACAAAAAAGGCAACTGACAGATACGAGAGACATCGTTTTATAAAGAATTAAACATCATGAAACAAACACTTATCAATAATAATTTCCCCAACTATTTTGTCAACGAGCAAATAGCATTTGGCTTAAAGCGATCATCAAATCTTGGTCCATTGATGACATAACGTGTGAAAGTACAAATCACATGCATGCTGTTTTTGGTTTTATCTCCATTGTATCTATCTATCTATCTGTCTGTCTGTCTGTCTCTCTCTCTCTCTCTCTCTATATATATATATATATATATATATATATATATATGCCTATGTATCTTTATGTATTAGACATCCGACAACTTTCATATTTCTCTTACTTAAACCCCTTCCACTCACCTCTCCTAAAATTCTCTCTGTTAAGGTTTAATCTCCCTCCTTCTCTCGTCTGTTACCCCTCTCTTTAGCTCTAACATTCGTCCCACACCCTCATACTTTCACTCTCTCTAAATTCTGTTTTTATCTCCGGAGTTGTTTTTTTTTTTCTTTTTGAATTTGTAGGTCTGATGAATTGGATCGTATTTATGATTACAATGGAATAAATTATGACCATGAAATATTAGTGTTTAAGTCTTTTTATTATATCCTTACTCTGTCCTGGACATTGAGTTCTACCTGGATTCTATCCTCTTGGAATTTTTTTATTCAATAAATATACATGTATGCGTATGCACCTATATATATATATATATATATATATATATATATATATATATATATGTGTATATTTGCCACTAATATTATACATATATATATATCTATATATATATATATATATATATATATATATATATATATATATATATATATCCGCCTCTATCTATTCGTAAATACGCTTTTAAATAGGCGCCCAAGAGGGTCGTCAGTGATGTTTTGACTTGCTTCATCAGGGAGTTTCGAGTCTTTCAACATCATACTCCCCATCACCAAATCGACCCAGTCAGGGAAGATCAAACCCTGATTCCCCCTTCCAAATAAACGCTACCAGCTACTCTGGCCTTTTTAAAGAATAAGAGGAAGAAAGACCACATATTCCGCGCATCCGATTGGATGTTAGTAACAACCAATCTGCTGCGCGGACTAAGTTTTAAATGGCCCGCGGTGGGGACTGGCTTCTTTTCTTATTTCGGTGGATTGCAGTTTCGATGGATAACTGAGGAGGTAATCTTAATGTTCCTAAATCTTATCCTATTTCCTTAAATATTTTAAGATTTAATTATTTGCCGTTTTTATTTTGTACTTTTTCCTTTTCTTTGGCGGGAATACTTGAACTCAACACTATTATCACATTTTATCTTTAGCCTGTTTCTTAATACAAATAATATATACAAAAAGGGAAATGTTCATATAAATAAAAAATAAAATAAATTAGACAAAGGTCTTACGTTCGAATAAAAAAATAATTTTTAAAATTATATTTATATATATGTATCGCTAAGAACCGATGACAAACTAATAAAATAATAATGATATATACAAACGATATATGGCAATGATCAAGAGGAAAAACACTATAAATGCACTATATACGCGTTATGATTCCGATTTAAAATATACAAAAATGTGAAATGTTCGTCTAAAATAAAAAATAAATAAATTAGACAAAGGTTCTAACGTTCGAATAAATAAAAAAAAAAATTAACAAAAGGCCTTACGTTCGAATAAAAAAATAATATATATATATATATATATCCGCCTCTATCTCTCTCTCTCTCTATATATATCTGCCTTTCTCTCTCTCTCTCTATATATATATATATATATATATATATATATATATATATATATCCGCCTGTATCTATAAAAAACAACTCTGTTCGAAATATTGCACACTTTTTTTCCCATAAAAATAGCAAATTTTAAACAATTATTTGGATGCATGTCCGTTTGTGTCCGCGCGCATGCGCTTACCTGCTGTAGAATTTGTGATGTCAACATTTCCTGGATTGTTATCAAGGAAGGAAATGTGAAAATCCATCTTGGAAAATAAGAAACGAGAAATAATGACATTTTTCTCGCATTGACGCAAGCGAATACCAAACGCGATCTTGCTCGTCTATCCAAATATCGATTCTTGCAGCTTTTTAAAGCCGAACACTCAGAATTGGTTTTCGTTATATACCACGACAAATCGACGTGGGCGGGAGATATGGCTAATTTCGTGAAGTCGTTTCTTTTTTCAACCGTGCTTTCTTTTCCGCCGTCGTAATATCTTTGAATGCAGATTCTTTCATATTCAAAAAAAAAATAAAATAAAATATCGATTAGGTAACTGTTTAACAACTTCTGTTTCTTTTCTTATCGGCTAACTTTGAATCTTCAAAGGAATCCTTTACAATCAGTGATCGTTTTCGGCAACAACAATAAAAAAAAAAAAATGGCAGAAATGGATAAGTCAACCTAAGCCAGAGTGGCAAATTTTGTAAACAACTCGAAGATTTGTCTGATTATGGATATCACAGTTCTAACACACAAAAAACTGAACGTTTTGTGTAGTTAAGTGGGCGGGTAAGTGATGATTTTAATAATTGATTGAATACTTGTCTTAGCTCTTATGCTACGCAGTTTCAGCGACTAAGAACCAAACGGTTGAATAACGTCAGAACTGCTCAGCTTGCTTAGTCGTGTCGAAGTCGCTGTAAGAAACATTGTATGAGACTGGAGTCACGGTTCAAGTCAACAGTTTTTATTGTTGGTTTTAATTACAGTATCAGATGCAAATGCATCCACCAGAAAAAAAAAAACAATGTGTACTAAACAATTCGTTAAAGCAGTAAGCATAAAATAACGTACGGCCATATCACGTTGGAATACCGGTTTTCATACGATCACAGGCGTACTGCTAAAAGTTATACATGTTTGTCATGAAGCTTTTATTTCTTATCGTGTAATCCTTGAAGAAAAGAAGAACACAGTATCTGTCTATATTTCTGAGATGAGGTATTATGCACATTATTTACATTATTCGGGCTATTGTTCCCATCTTTTTCGCCATATCTATTACAGTGTATGAATTTCTGGGTATTATAAACCTAATGTCTTCAGTAACCGTTTTTTACCAGTGCTCATATTGCAATTTTTGCTGTTATCATTTCATTTTTTTTTTTTTTACCGAAGCTCATATTGAAGTCACATGGCACAGTGGATAAAGAAGATCCAAAGAGTTTGAGTTCAATACCCGGTTAGGGCAGTGGAGAACTTGGAGAGGGCAATTAACAGGAGATAACTGATAACTGACATCCATTAAAACATGGAACAGTCTACCCCAGTGAGCGAAATAAAGGGTTCAGTTCGACATTCCAACCACCTGAAGCTGGAGCGTACAACGACCGAAACCTTGTAATAAATATGGCGACAAAGATGAGGACAATAGTCCGAATAATGTAAAGAACACAGTTCAAGGAACTTACGACCAGTTTCTAATTAAATAGCGTAACGAGCAACGACAGCTAGAATCAGCAGTTAATACTAACGGTCCACAATAATCTAAATTTAGATTACTTTTTTCTGTAGTATATTAATAACTAAAATAGACTCGTGGCCTGACGATTGATTCTAGCATGAAACAGACTGTCGCCTCTAAGTGTTGACTTCAATGTTCACTTTTATATTTACACACGCTCTATCTCTGATATTGAGCACATAAATATAGCACACCTTAAGAATATATTTCTTCATATATGTGTGTGTGTGTGTGTGAAAAGTGTGTGTATATAAATATAAATAAATATATATATGTATAATTATTTATATATTTAGATGCGCGGTACTTATTAGAAAGCGCTCAATATCAGAGATAAAGCTAACATATTTGGTTGGATAGATGTGAGTTTGTGACCCTGGGTTTCATGCTTTAGCGATCGTCAGACAAAAACACACACACACACATATATATATATATATATATATATTATATATATGGTACTTATTAGAAAGCGCTCAATATCAGAGATAAAGCTAACATATTTGGTTGGATAGATGTGAGTTTGTGACCCTGGGTTTCATGCTTTAGCGATCGTCAGACAAACACACACACACACACACACACACACACACACACACACACACATATATATATATATATATATATATATATATATATATATATATTATATGCGCGGTACTTATTAGAAAGCGCTCAATATCAGAGATAAAGCTAACATATTTGGTTGGATAGATGTGAGTTTGTGACCCTGGGTTTCATGCTTTAGCGATCGTCAGACAAACAAACACACACACACACATATATATATATATATATATATATATATATATATATATATATATATATATTATATACGGTACTTATTAGAAAGAGCTCTGCTAACATATTTGGTTGGGAGATGTGAGTTTGTGACCCTGGGTTTCAGGCTTCACAAACTCACATCTATCAACCAAATATATAGGATTTCAAATCTTCGAGGATATTCACCCCAAATGGTCAACGCTTTTTCAAAAGTTATACACGTTTGTCATGAAGCTTTTATTCCTTATTATTTATTCCTTATTATTTATTCCTTGAAGAAAAGAACACAGTTCAAGGAACTCACGACCAATTTCTAATTAAAAAGTGTATCAAACAACAACAGCCAGAATCAGCTGCTGATGCTAATGCTCCACAGACATCTACGTCCGCGATGTAAATAAGCAAATCGAATGTAAATTTTGGTAAATTTAACTTAAATTAGTTTATTTTCTACTATTACAAAATAATCTTAATAACTTTTTTATTTACCCTTACAAAATCATTTTATTTTATAATGTCTTAGAGCAAACCACATTTACAAATAAAAAGTCCGTTATGTACTGTAAATATCGTTAAATTGTAAACATCTACTTTTGCATGTATTCGTAAATTTAGATTACTTTTTTCTGTAGTATATTAAAAACTAAAATTTATTTGTTTGTAAACTTAAAATAGTTTCTTGTTGACCATATAGTATTAAAAATGCATTTATAAATACAAAACTGAGAATGGTTATTTGTGGTTGATGTAACCAAGAAAAGGTTACTGAATGAGGAATAACCAACATGGTGGTTGGAAATGGTAATCTTTATATCATCAACAAAATACAAGACTCGCCAGCGGCGTGAAGTAAGTAAACCACTGATAGTGGTTTGACTACTTAGAGAGCATATTATCCCGACATATAATAGTGTCCAACGTATTTATTAGGATTGGGACATACCCATTAGTGTTCATAGGTACGGTATATAACAGTGGTTTAGCCTAATGACAAATAAGTTCGGAGACAAGTAAATTCGACTTAACAAATTACCGACATAAGGAGAGGCATACCTATATATATATATATATATAGATAGATAGATAGAATTAATACATAACCCCACAAATCAGGCCTTACCAACATTTCTTACCCACACAAGACAGACATGCTTACGGAGGTGTTGGGGCCTCACCCATACTAATATACACACTTACACACATCATACTCACTCACTCCTTAAGAATCAAGTAACACAAACACTTAACACAGACACATCCCCTTTCCAGGAACAAATAAAACTGTCAAAATGACCAATGGAATTCATTAATCCATCCAGCTCTTATCTTAAATAACATAAAAGAGACTGATGGACCAACACAAGGACTGACCAAGATTTATGATAAAAAAATTTAAAAAAAAACAAAATGAAAACTACAGACAAAAATTCATTTTCTCCATCAAGTCATTCATTTGTGTAGTTCACTGCTACTAACAAGCTGATTTTTTCTCCTGATGATGGCCATGCCATGCTGGCCAAAACTAGTTGAGGAATCTAATTAAAATAAAAAAAAGGAAAAAAAATATTAATATACAACCCAGTTTGTCTGAAAATTTTAATTTTTTTTTAATATTTATATTGTTCAAAACACACACACACACACATATATATATATATATATATATATATATATATTATAAATTAATTGATTTAAAATATGGTTATTTTCGCTACACAGTTCCAACCATGTTTCAAAAATAGAAGCTAAAAACCCCTAATTTTATCTATAAGAACACCGGATTTTATATCTTACTGTTCTTTCTTTTTATTTATATACATATATATATATATATATATATATATATATATATATATATATATATAATTGTATATTTAGGCAGCAATCTTTCGTTTATGCATGTTTCATTAAAAACGACAGACAAGGTACTATGTTTAAGCTTTTTATTTAATTTTTCTTTGTTCAAACAATGATGATCTATGAGTTCAAATGCCCCTTAAGGAACTGTGTTCCTGATCAAACCGAACTCAAATAATTACATCGGTTACAAAACTACATGCTTATTCAGGCGCTTTACGTTAAACCTATCTGATCACAGCTCCATTAGAACCCATTTAAACACACACACACTTACCAGACTCCATTAGAAACATACTAGTAGAAAACACAAATATAATAACTTCATCCACATATTAAAAAAGATTAAAAATAATGGAAGCTTTAATAATAAAAAAAGAAAAGGCCAACTCTTAACAATATTAACTACGAACAAGGCCACAATGTGCTCACCGTATTCGGAAATTAAAAACATCTCTACAACACACTAAAACATACCCATAATGCATACACTCAATTTATCATCCTTGATAATGGATAATGGTATAGCCGAAAGCGCTCGGAAATATAAAACATTTGGACAGTTTTTACACACTCTTTGTCCAGAAAAGAAAGCTTTTTCGAACGCAAGAAAAATTAAATAAAAAGCTTAACCGTAGTATCTTGTCTATTGTTTTTAATGAAACATTTCATATATATATATATATATATATATATATATATATATATATATATATATATATTAAGAAATGGACAAGGTCCGACAATTTATTTTCATAGAAATATCCTGTCAAAGAACGAAAATTTTCTATGAAAATTTCTCGGACATTCAGGCCGGTAAATGTTATTTAATACTGTTTATCATAAACAGAGCATTTGCTTAAATACTTGTATCTATAAATAACAACGTTAAACATAAAAATGTCTTTAATAAAAAAAAAAAAAAAATATGTATATATATATATATTAAACATGGCATGAAAATATTTATAAATGTTTACCAACCCCAGAAAGCCAAACATTGGATTTTTTCATTTTTGTCACAGATAAACCTCAAAAGCTTTACAAGACGGGCATAGATTATCTTATAAACAGCATGTAATTAAAGACTAATAAAAGCGGTGATAATAAATTTTTGAATAAAGAAAAGGAGCCTTAATATTAGTAAATAAATAAAAACATAAACAAGTATATTGAAAGTGAAATCAGATAATTATTTTGACATTCTTATTTAAAGGTAAGGAGTAGAGTGTTTCGCCTTTCGCTTGGTTTTCTCGGCATCGAAGACCACTCTGATCGCGAGATTGGAGATTTTGAGGAGCGAGAAAAGAACATTCCTAACTGCTGGTGTTACCAGCTCTCCCATGACTCGGGGTGGTAGCACCTGTTAGGGTCCCAGCTATAGGCAAATAGTGAACCCCAAAACAAAACACTATGAATGTATGAAAATATATTTTTATAATCAAAATAGAAGCAATACATTTTTATATAAAAAAAGGACCAACAATAGATATTTATAGTAAAATGACCAACAATACATTTTATCTTTAGTTGAAGGCATGAAATTATGTTCAAAATATATTTAGTTGAAATCGTGAAATTGAGTTCAAAATATTTACATTTCGGCATAAAATAACCCATAGAGGTGTTGATATGTCGCTAAACAAAAAAACCAACTAACCAGTCAACATGAAAGAACTCGCTCATGATATTAATTCAAATAACATCCTGCATTAAAGAAATCAGTTTTGTATTCCACAAATATAACCTCAACAAAACGAAAGCATAAAACACATCTCACCACCTCTAGTAATCATGCCCACACAAACATGTATATGCACAAAAGCAGAGTATCATCTACCATGTATTCAACTGTGAAAGCAGAATAACATATATCATATTTCTATTACTTCAAAGCTCCCAAGAAAATTAAATTTCGGCATTAAATGACCCATAAAGGTTTTGATATGCCGTTAGACAGACAATCACTGAATCCTGCAAGTTCTGTATTACGGAGAAAGGTATGTTCTATTTTATATTCTTTCATACCTTAGGACGATTCGTTCATCCTGAGTATGACCATAAACTCTATCTGCCATCAAGGCCATTGATTGGCATAGAGGTTTAGGAACATGGAACTACCTTTTAATTGCTATTGTTCCCAGGTTCACCCTGACCCGGGTGGTAGCACCTGTTAGGGTCCCAGCTATGGGCAAATAGTTAACCCCGAAACTGGGGTAAAAACATTATGAAATGTAGTACTTTGTACAAAATTATTATCAGCAATAAATTTTTGAAGAAAAAAATCCATTACCAGCAATACACTTTTGAAAAAAAATATTACCAACAACACGTTTTTGAAAAAAAATATTACCAGCACTTTTTAAGGAGCAAATTATTACAAGAAATAGATTTTTGACAAAAGAAAATATTACCAGCAATAAAAATGTTGTCGGCATTAAATAACCCATTGAGGTTGATATGCCGTAAACCAAAGCATACCAAAGAGTCTATAAATGGTTCGTTATTTTATGCTATAGTTTTAAATTCTTTCTTAACTTAGGTTGAATCGTTTCCTGCTCTTTTTTGTACTTTGTTTTCCACTCTAAATCCGTGATATTTCCAGAACTGGATAATGCTTAATTGTCACTGCATATATTTGCTTGCAGCTGGAATCACAGTGTGGCTTTACATATTGCATTTGAGATGTGGCAAGGCCCGGGCCATTAATAACACGTAAGAGAGAACCCTTCTGACAGACAGGAATGAAAAAGACAATTTCAATCATAAAGGTAGACACATGAGCTGCCGAATACTGATGAGATGAGAAATGCTTTATCGACTTAGATCGATAATCATAACCAGTGAATAGGTTTTTGGTCAAATCCAATATTCACTCGGAAGCAACTCACCAGAAGTTATTTCAATGTATATATCAGGAGAAGACAGTCTTGGGTTAGATTAGTTATGGCTTCTAATTCTCTAAAAGAAAAGAGCGTACCCTGATGAAAAAATGCCCCAAACTCGATGAAAACAATATTTAATCGTCTAAATGTTTATGTTATTACTAAGAGGAAACACTATTATTATTTATTTTTAATCCTTCCTAGCACGTCCGAAACTTTAGTTAAAAACCTTGTTTTTCTGAGTTAGCAAAATGGCCAAAAATCGATTCTATCCGTCATTTTTGAGTAATTTGTAAACAGAAGTTAAATTCTCCGTTTAAAAAGCTTGTAAAAGACCAATTATACCTTTTTCAAAATTTATATAAGGAAAATTTTAAGAAATTGAAGTTTCCATCATGCAATTGGAAACAAACGTTATTAATTTTTCAGCAGAAAAATTTATTTGAAAATGAGATGTGTGTGTTTAACCGTGGTAACTTGTTTTGGGGGATGCGAATTGACGTTTACGTCGATATATCGACAGCTTACGTGAGGGAAAGTTATCGAACGGAAGGACAGAAGTGACAATATTTTCGAATTTTAAGTGAACCAGCTTATTTAACTATACGGTAATTTTTAAAAATTAAATACTTTCAAAAGTTTAATATTTTATTGATTTTTTTTTTTTAGATACGCTAGCTTTATAGCCTCACGTTTGAAGAGGATTTCTGGAAAAATAAAGTTAAATACTTTCAAAAATCTAATATTTTATTCATTTTTGTACTTTCTTTTTACCAAGATGCGTCCAATTTTTGCAATGTTTCCTCCCCTAAAATTTAAACTTTAAACTAAAAAAGAAAATAATTAATAATTGCAGTATGTCTCTCACTGAAAAAACAATAAATAAATTATATTTAAAAAAATTAAATTAAAATATTTAGTGAAATAGGATGTGAAAAAAAAATTTGAAAAAGCGACGATGATGGTCAATCAGTCGGAGAATTTAACACGTGCTCATCAGAAGGAAAACGAAAAGGACAAGTTCTTGCTGTCAGGGGAAACATCTCTTAAAACACGTGATATTTATGTTTCATCCATCCATATATTTGTAAAAAAAAAAAACGTTTATAAATTTTTTTAAATACTCAAAAATATTTTTAAATTCCTTGTGTATCGGAGATTGTAATAAGCATTCAAATTTATGATCTCTATAAATAGATCTACTTAATAACAGTATTTCTCAAATAGGACGGTTTGAAACTTAATTTTAAAATATTTAACACATTTATCACCTTCTGTATTTAAAATTGAAAAAAAAAGAAAACATTTCTTGTAAAAATTCATTTCCCATCGGAAAAATATCTTGGCTTCAGACAATATTGTCCTTAACATATATTATTCATAAAAGTCATTAAAAGCTTTTCTAATTAAATAATGTCTTAGTTTTATTAGGTTTTGTATTTTACAATTCACAGCTGAATTTTGGATAGTTGTGTATTTCAATTTTACAGAGAAAATCGATTATTTATATTCTTCAAGTTCTTCTGCTTTTAACTAATATAATCACTAAAAGGCATGCCGTCGAATTTCTTGAGTTTTTATAAAATTAAGTAAAGGTGGTGGGTAACAGATGTAAAAAAAAAAAACATTTTTACCATGACTTTCTAAAAAAAAATGTCTAAAATAATTTCATTCATTTGTGATAAGTTCTGAAAGTTTCATTAAAATCCGACAATTATCAGGTCATCCCATAAGTTCTGTCCGAATTTTGGATAAAGAAAACAAGTGACCAAATATTACATTTAATTACAAATTGCATTGTCCTGATGAAACATCACCTCTTTTCGATTCACTAGAGCAGGTATGTTTTCCTCAAAGCTTGGTTCAAACGGTCTAATTGCTAACAGTATATTTGAGCATTAATTATTGCATTAGGTGGTAAGAATTCAAAGTGGATTATTCCTTGGCGATCCCACCAGATTGAAAGAAGAACCATTTGCCCATGAAGTTCCCTTCTCGGCTGTGGCTGGGGTCCTTCCCCTTTACCAAGCCACTGTCTACAACGCTTAACATTTCGATAAAAGATCCATTTTTCGTCGCCAGTCACAAGTCTATCCAAAAAAGGTGAATCAAGTTGGCGAGAATGGAGAGAAGAGCAGATGTCAACTCAGGATTTGAGGTTGTTTTCAGACAATTCCTGAGGCACCCATTTTCCAAGTTTAGGAACTTTTCCAAGTTGTTGAATATGACGATGAACAGTTGTATGGTTTGAACTGAGAATCACTGCCAATTCCTCAACTGATAAAGCAGAATTTTCTTCAAGGGCTGCTTCAAGAAGCTTTTCATCAAACTCAACTGGACGTCCGGTTCGATCTTCATCTTCAAGGGCGATATCTCCAACTCTGAATTTTGCAAACCATCTTCTGCAAGTTCTTTCATTCACACATTCCTCTCCATAAACTGAGTGAATGTTTCTAGTCGCTTTGGCTGCTGAGTTTCCTTTCTTGAACTCATAAAGCATTATGTGCCTCAAATGATTCAAATGTTAGCAGGGTTTTAATCAAACAAAATTTAATTTTATTGTTCTCTAAAATAAAATTTGATCAGTTTAAATGCATCTAAACATAAAAATAATGTTCAGCTCCATTAGACATTATAAAATACTCTTTAAATTTCGTTCATTTTAACAAAAAGTTGTGGGATGACCTGATATTTGATATTTGCAAGAATTTCTAAATCAATGTGTTTTTCACCTGAAAAAAGGCGCTAAAAACTAATGGTAAATATTACGTTGACTATTGACGTAAAAAAAAAAAACTTTCGAAAATTTTGAACTTGCTAGAAAGGATGAAAAAAATTAATAAAATAATCAGAAAATAATTTTGTCTTTCCTCTTGATAAAAACATAAGAATTTTGACGATAAAACTTCTTTTCGTCTCGAAAAGGACCTCCAACTGTAAACTGGGGCAGGAATTGGCTGGTTAACTTTAACGCCTCAAAAACAAAACTGCTCTCTATTACTCACCAGAGAGAAACATCCCTGCCCACCATTAGAATGTCTGACGCTCAACTTCTCAAGAGTTCCTCTTTGCGACTACTCGGCCTGCTGACCTTACATGGAACAAATACATTGAGTCAATAGCTTCGTCCACCGCTAGGAAAGATGGCTCCCTGTGCCGCGCCAGGAAATTTTTCTCACCGGAATCAATCCTTCAAATCTACAAATCAACCATTCGCCCTTGCATGGAGTATTGTCGCCATATAAGGTCTGGATCCCCTTCTAATTGTCTCAAGGTCCTTGATAAAATCCAGAGACGGATATGCATTGTAATTGGCACTGATCTGGCATTTCGTCTGCAGTCGCTCTCTCACAGATGTGCTGTCGCCTCCCTCTGTCTTTTTTACAAATACTTTCATGGTAACTGCTCCGAGGAGCTGCTTTCGCTGGTTCCCAGACTTCATGAATTTAAGCGTTCTACTAGGCTGTCATCTCGCTCTCATCCTTTCACTGTCGAAACTGTTAAATGTAGCCGTCTCTTCTACTTCAATAGCTTCATGTCTCGCACTTCTAGCCTGTGTAACTCCCTCCCTTTTTCCTGTTCCCTAATAGCTATAATCTCCAACTATTCAAATGTAATGTCAATCGACATCTCCAGATGCCTTGATCTATCCCCAATCCTTCTCTTTATCCTTTCCTCTATCACTCCTCTTTGCTCTCGCTCCAACTCTCTGTAACCCCTTGCGTACTAGTGGCTTCCCGCTTTGCTTGGGGGTGAAACGCTTAAAAAAAAGTTCAGGGCCTTTTTCCATCATGTTATGCTTTTTTCGGCGAATTAATCTTAGGTAATGCTTTGCCTGAAGGTGTTTTATTGTTGAAAGATCAGAAATACCATTTAATAAGGGAATCACAAGGTGCTGCTTTTTGGTGAGTCAAGTCGGCTTCTTTGTGGATTCAACTAACCACAATTTTTTAAACACAGTATCATGCATTAAAAACATCCACAGAAAACAAATAGTATTTTTTTTTCTTTGTCTGGATTTCTGGGATGAGAAGTTATCATTACTTACATTATTTATATTCGGACTTTACTTTTATAATTGTATTGACCCCAAGCAAGGCAATAAAGCCGTCGAGACACAAGGGGTTACTGGGTATAGAAGAGTTATAAACAGGAACATTGCTAAGAAACAGAGAAGAAATAATCAGGACACCATATAGCGATTGACATCGTATCTAAATTTTTGCTGATTAATGTTGGCTCGAAATCATGGAGCCGGAAGGGATTTCCACAAGCGTAAATGGCGAGAAAAGAAACTGTTAGTATAGAATTTACGGTTACATCTAATCAACTCAACCGTGAATTGGTGAGACGTCGTCGCCAGGGAATTGGTATACAGGTCTTCTCCTGAAAAGCTACGTTGTCTCGGGTCAAATTTTTGGACTGATCCCATCTTTCTTATCAAATCGTGTGTTATACTAAAACATACCTATTCTATTGTAAATAGACTCTCCCAGATATAACTAGTAGTAGTAGTAGCAGTCGCCAGGGGGCTCAGTGGAGTTGGTCTGAGTTCAGTCTTAAGTCGGACGACCAGCTGACCGGTTGAACTCTCTGCCTTCGGGCGGGGAGGAACCCGAACGAGGCTACGCCGAAGGGCGGATTCTCTTTCGGGGAGGGAAACCGACCTTGAACCCGTTTATACGGGTTCAATGGGCATACTTTTAGCCGAGCCCACAGACTCGGAGATTCCACGTTAAACCGGCCTTGTGCCACATGACGCCCTCGTGGGGGGGGTGACTGGATATCCTCAGTTGAGTTGGTGTGTCAGTCGATGTCGGACATTAAAGTATCAACCACCACAACTAGATTGCTGCGTCATTAACTATTATTTCAAGTTCCAAACGTTTTGTACGTCGAACCTAATTTAGGACGACTTATTATGAAAACTACTCTACAACATCGTGAAATGAACGTAATCGTAAACAGCCACTCTTCCAGTTCCTTTCGTACTAATGCAGGTGTCACCCACGGCTCCATCATTGATTCTCTTTCATAACCGCTCGTTCTCGCTGTAGGAGAGTTCTGGAAAACGCAAAGTGCAGCTATGCTCAAGCTGTCCAGGCCAAGGTTTAAAGAAACAAAGAAACGCGATTTCTGGAAAATCACCAACCAAATTATGAACAGAGATAAAACGGTTGTGACATTGTCATCATCTTCCTTGTGATCACGTTTCGGCCGTTGGTTCAACTCCGGACTTCCTTAGGTGTATGTCGAACGGAGTAACCTACGGAGAATTCTGTGCAGAACTCATTATTTAATCTATAGGTTTAGACTGTTCTCGTTCCACTGATCATGCCTAAGGATATCGCCAATTACTTATCTTTATTTAGCGCTGTTCAGTTAGCACACAAATGAGTTAGACGTCTGAAAGAATCAGCGCATATGTTATGCTACGAGGATCTCCTTAGTAGGCCTAGCATAGAAATAAGTACAATACGGGAGCCAAGGCATCTTGAAAGTTTCATTAAGATACATGAAAGAACCCTCAGTCGTAGACCGTCTGAATGGACTAAGTTAACCAACCTGAGGATGTTTCTAACAGGGAGCCACCTGCAAGGTTATACGCCACTTTCATCAAAACCTGTCACCAGAACGTGCATATCCGTGGTACATGGGCCTGATCTTTCGCGTTATGAACGACGTGTGGTCGCCGTTCTGTTCAGAATGGCACGCCAAGCAACTCTTGCCTATCACCAATCCGACTGAGTTATGAATATATGGGTATATTCGATTTCGTATATTTGCACCTCAGCGTCATTTTATTGGTAATATTGAGAGAATAATCCAGGTCACATTAGGATGTGGGCGATAATGGCTCTCCACAACATTCTATCCTTTGTAGTTCTTAGTAACATTTGCCTTTTCTATATCACTCACAGTCCTTGCTCTCCCAATAATTTACTCAAGCTCTGTAGGCACGTTACTCGCTGTTTATTCTGTGCCTCTATATGTTCTGTGTGTGTCAAATTCTCCAAGTCTTCATTCTTCTTTGTGTGTCCTAGAAATTTCAATTGTCTCTTTTTGGTTTTAGTAGTAGTGTCATTTTGTTTTCATTTTCCTTAAAACTCCCTGGTTACTATTTTGGTCCATTGTATTCTCAGCATCCTTCTGTAGAACCACATTGGTGTTGCCACCATTCTCTTCTTCACCTATGAGATAATTGTCCAACATAAATATAGCAATACTGATATTAAATAACAGTTTAGCAATCTTTTTTTATTATTTCTAATTAAATTTTCCTGTTTCTTAATACTTTGCTTAGCTTTTGGAAGGCATTTTTCGCTATTCCAGTACTGCTTCGAATTTCGGTGTTGCATTTTTGTCATCTGTTAAAATATTTTCCAGATATTTAAATTGTTTCGTCTTGTTTTAATTTGGGACCTTCAATTCGTTGTCTCCATATTGTGATATTTCACTTGCTGACAACCATACATTCTCTCTTTTTACAATTGATACTTAGTCCTTTCTTCTCACTTTCCTTTACTATCTTGTGTAGGAGTTTCCTTTCTGTGTCTGCTATCAACACTGGGTGATCTACATATATTTTTAATATTATGTCTACCCGTCATAATAAATCCTGATAGGACACCATGTTCTCTCAGGATCACATCGATGTTAAGCTTGAATGAGTCTAATGAGATGACACATCATTATCATGCGCTACTGTCTATTTTTGTGCGTTCACAGAATTAATTTCCATCCGTATGCACGATGGGTATTAGTTCTGGATTATTCTACAGGATAATAAGGTCTTTAAAAAAAAAGGCACAATACTTTAGGAACAATTATATTCTGGGAAAAATGATTTGCTTTAGACAGAGAAACAAAATTACTCTGGGAGATTAAAACCTAGACCTAAACTCCAAACTAAATGTATGTCGGATCGGATAGGGAATTGGTAGAGCCGAGTTCGAATTCCAGTCGAATCAATTATATTCACTTACGTGTTAATACCCTTGGGAAAGGTATGAATCCTCTTCTCTCCCCAGCTATGGTTAAAATAGCAGGACAGACCGGGTTCTATAGCCTCGGGTGGCAACTGGTCTACTGCGGAAAGAAATGGTGACCTACTGCGGGATAAATCTGCCTCGTCAGTCATGTATCGAAAGAGACATGATCGCCTAAGCGTGTATCACGCAATGGCACATAACTAACTGACTGAACTAGATCCATACAATTTTTTTTGCAGTGAAATAAATCACACATTAGAGCCTTTCGCTATTTTTTAAAATCTTTTAACCTCTTGGGAAAGGTATGAATCCTCTTCTTCTCCTCCTAACTATGAGTAAATAGCAAGCAGACCGGATTCTATAGCCTTGGATGGCAACTGGTCCACCGCATAAAGAAATGGCAACCTACTGCTGGAAAAAATCTGCCTCGTTACTCATGTATCGAAAGACACATGGTCGCCTAAGCGTGTATCACACATGGCACATAAGTGACTGACTGACTTTCCAGTCGAATCCATTTCATTCACTTACGTGCTAATACACTTGAGAAAGGTATGAATCCTCTTCTTTTCTCCCCAGCTATGGGTAAATAGCAGGTCAGACCAGGTTCTATAGCCTTGCTTGGCAAGTGGTCTACCGCAGAAAGAAATGACAACCTACTGCGGGAAAAAATCTGCCTTGTCAGTTATGTATCGAAAGATAAATGATCGCCCAAGCGTGTATCACACATGGCACATAACTGACTGACTGATACATAAAGATGTTACAAAAGAAAACTGAAAAATAAAAGAAATCTGAAAAATAAAAAAATAAATGGCAGGAACTCGCTCGGGAGCAAAATAATCTTGTAAAATTGAGGGGTAAAATTTAGCAATCAATACTCCAATAATTTTTTGTTGTTTGTTTTTACCCGATTGTTCACCCAATAGAAGACCCAACCATCATTCAAAATAGACGGCTTATTTGTAAAGATATGTAGGATAGTAACTGGTTAATCTAGACTTGAAAAGGTTAAGATTGTAAATCGGGGAAGTCTGGTGAGACGACACATCATTGTCTTACGCCCTTTTCTATTTTTGTGTCTTCACTGAATTTGCTTTCTATCCGTATGTAAACGGTTTGATCTCAGTGTTAGTCCTGGATTATTCTACATGATAATGAAATATTTAAAAAAAAAACGCACGATTTTTCGCCCAATAGAAGGTCCAAGAGCCACTCAAGATATGTTCGGTATCTGTCGGTCTCGAAAGGCCATGGATATACGCCCAAAGAGTTATGCCTCAGATGCTAATAGAAGTGCAGCATTTGTTATGGCTGTACAGGCCCTCAAAAGAAGTAGCAGTCTCGATTACTATGAATGCATGTGAAGACGCTTCCGCCAATGTTGACGTGTGTGTGTGTGTGTGTGTGTGTGTGTGTTTTCTTTTTTGAGCCCTCTTCTCCCCGGCGGCAAGCCTCCGTTCCTCCTCTCCTCGATCCAACCCTCGTGTCTCTAGCCTGAGCGATCATTAGCACGTAAAGTAGAAGGTTTAAAGTCGAGTCGAGGCTGTGAGGATATGTAGGATAGATATTGGTTTACCTGGACTTGAAGAGGCTAAGATTGTAGATTGGGGAAGCATTCTCTCGGGTTCTTGGTAGGGGCCTGTCCGAATGGAGGATCCTTCTCTCCAATGGAATACAGAAAAAATGGGATGGTTCGCCCCCGTGTATATGTTATGGTAGATGGTCAAAACTGGTGGGACTAAATATTATAGCTCGTCAAGACATTTTCCATAGAAATAGCAAGAGAGTAGTGAGAGGCTTTTAACATTTCGTCTGTGGGAAAGGAATTGGGCCATCCCTGCCCAGATATGCCAACAATACTCCGTTTTTAGTTTGAACTGATAGTTGTAAAAAAAATACAGCATAGCAGGAGGAGCCTGGTACTTTCTAGAGCGGTAAAAGAAGCCGACCTTTTCTCCAACGTCCTTAGCGATGGATCGTATATATGTGTTCCACTTGATCTCTAGAGTGATGTTTTTTATGCTAATGTTGGACGCATTCATTTGCAGTTTTATGCGTTTTTTTTTATAATTTTACTGGGGACCAAACTGTTTTTAAGTCCAAAAATAAATTACACGTTCTCACTGAAGAAGAACAACAAGACGAAGTAATTATTTTCTCACGACAATGTTTAAATTTCACTTTTTCACTTTCTAAGGCCTGGCGAAAATTTATTCAGCTAAACCTCACTTTATTACTCCATTTTGAATTGATATCTCGTAATGTTCTAACGTTATACTTAGGTCTTATACATCTGATTAAAATTCCCACCCTTAAAATTCGTCACTGCTATATGCAATTCCACCTCATTGAGCGAAATGGCTCCAGCCTGAGAACGACTGATTATAACAATATTGATATTTTTTCTTTCACCTTTATACTCATACATATGAATGACGCCCCCCCAACCACTTGATAAAATTACTCCCCAGTGGTTTCAATGCCTCCTGTTTGAGAATGACTGATAAATATCAATATTGATATTATTTCTATCACCATTATACTCATTATTAATACATAGGACTGGAATCCTTCCACTTGCTAAAATTCCTCTAAGAGTTGACATTAATCTTCAGGGAACCAAATGCTTCCTGTCTGAGAAAGGCTGATTTCTACAAAAATTGCTCTTTTTTTTTTTTTTCTTTTTTTTTTTTCACCAGTATACTTTTGGGTACAAAATACAAGTACCGGCACAATAAATTCCGACCCTGCTCCACGGTCATGGTGCTTATTTGGGGCAGTACGCTTCTTCTACAAATATTCAACATATCGGGATAATTATTCTCTTCTAGGAGTCATTCTATCAGAAAACAAGCGCCGTTACTTCCACTTTATTGAATTCTATTTCAATGAAAAATTCCCACCAGTACAGACTCTTCCAGACGACATTTGCATTTGGTACAAAGGAATACTTATGATATATACAGAAATGAATTCAGTATCTGTCTATATCTCTGAGATGAAGTATTGTGCACATTATTCGGACTATTGTCTTCATCTTTGTCGCCATATTTATTATAACGTTTCGGACCTTCAATATCTGTCTACATTTCTGAGATGAGGTATTGTGTACATCATTTACATTATTCGGACTATTGTCCTCATCTTTGTCGCCATATTTATTACAACGTTTTGGCCCTTCAGTATCTGTCTATATTTCTGAGATGAGGTATTATGTACATTATTTACATTATTCGGACTATTGTCCTCATCTTTGTTGCCATATTTATTACGCTCCGGCCTTCTTCATGTGGTTGAGGTGGTGTCCTCAAGGACACGTGGCACAGTGGATAGAGCCGTTAGTTAGATCCAGTGACAGGACCCAAAGAGTGTGAGTTCAATACCCGGTGAAGGCAATGGAGAACTTTCAGAGGGAAATTAAACGGAGATAACTGATAACTGACATCCATTACACATGGCACGTGGAACTAGAACAGTCTACCGTAGTGAGCAAAATAAAAGGTTCAGTTCGACATTCCAATCACCTGAAGAAGGCCGGAGCGTACAACGACCGAAACCTTGTAATAAATATGGCGACAAAGATGAGGACAATAGTCCGAATAATATAAATAATCTAGAACTGAAATTCTTTGACACGCTTAGCTGGGCATTTGACCAGTTCTCTCTATATGTAAATGTTTCGTATTAATGTCTGAGGGACTCTAAATGCTTTTCCAGTCGACTGAGTATCGTCTTCAGCCTATTTTCTCCCTCCGTTTGCCTCTTCTTTTGCCTAAAGTGGAACTTAATAGGTTGGCGTTGGAAAGACTCTTGGCTCATATGACGTCTGTCGGAGTTAACACCTCATTGGCTCCTTAACTCTGTAGAAGAATCACGTGGTCGAGAAAAACACTCAGTTGTGGAGCAAGCTGAGTGAATAATAATTCAACCTTTAGAAAGAGCTATTTATGGTGCCATGGAGCATCTCATTGTGCTAAAGTGGGATAGTCCATTGCTTGGGCTGTGATTGGCTGCTGGTACCTGAGTGGAGGTATTTCTATATAAATACCAGCTTGATTCATCAGTTAGTTTGCAGGGTTTGTATTAAGTTACAACCTGCTTTATTTTTGTCTGTCAGCTGGACGCTATCTGGGACCTTTACGCCGGTAAGTGCTGTTTATTATTGTTATTCTACAAACTCTTTCACCAGGGGTCTCGCTTCCCTGGCTATAAATACACGCTGACCCTTCGCCTCTTCCTCTTTTTCCTCAGGCCTTCAGCCTTATACCACCCTCGCAGATGTGAACGCTCACATATACAGCGTTTCCCAAATGCTGGGAACACGCTAAGAACAATACAAGTACATATGAACACTCACCACAACACACACACACACACATAATATTCACCACACGCACTCTGCCCATGTAACTGGTAACCTTTCTTGTTATTCATACATATATTTGTTTACATATATTTATCGGTCTTGTGCTTGTTTTTCTTTGCCTTCTTTGGACTTAATTAATGTTCAACTTTCTCATGTAGTTCGACCGGCTAGCAGGAAATTTCTACCCACGTGTATTCATCTACATGTCTACATATACTCAAACATCGCCGACACGGTCATCTACACGTCTCCATACCATTTCAGCTTTTCTCTTCTTCACCGGGGTCATGAGATCTTTCATGGGGTCCATTTCTTGTCTGACGGCGTCTGGCACTGCGTCACTTGTGATGTCTACGGGGGAAATTTCTGGCGTCCCTATCAACTTTGACCTTCAAAAATTTAAATTCAGTGTCAACATTTTTCCTTCTGTCTTCCTAACGCTTTTTCTTTTATTATATTCTCTAACACTCAGTACCCGCAACTTACATCTTAGTTGCTTTATTGCCTTCCTTGGGGGCGAAAGGATTTTTTTTAAAAGGCTGGTTATGTAGCATCGAATTTCTAATCCTAGAATATGAGAATAATACAAACGAAAAAACGAATAACACAAAGCAAAACAGAGTGCATACGAATAGAAAATGAATTCAATTACACAATATAGAAAGGAGTCCAAGACAAGTATGTGTCTTCTCACTAAGATCTATTCCACTTTTACAGCGATGTGATCCCGAGAGAACTAGAAGTCCTGCCAGGATTTATTATTATTGAGAACAATCTTAAGAACACAATATATGCTGATGACACGGTGCTGAGACCAGGTACAAAGAAAAACTGTAGAAACTCCTGGAGAAGGTATTAAAGGAAAGTGTGAAAAAGGGACTAAGTATCAATTGTAAGAAAACAGAATGTATGATTGTCAGCAAGAGGAATAACCCAAAATGCGAGCTACAAATCAGAGATACCAAAATCGACCAAACACAAAAATTTAAATATCTAAGAAGACTTATAATAGAAGACAGGAAATGTGACACTGAAATCCGAAGGTGTAATGGAATAGCGAAAGATGATTTCCAAAAGTTAAGTAAAGCATTAAGAAAAAAGAAAAAAATCGTTAAAAACGAAAAAAAAAAAGTGAGCTGAACTGCTATGTCATAGCAGTCCTCCTGTATAGGAATGAATAGTGGACAAAATTTCCACAGACGACGAAGTGAATGGAGGCGAGACAACACAAATGTGGTTCTACAGAAGGATGCTGAGGATCCAATGGACCGAACTCGTAACGATGGAGTTTTTAGGAAAATGGTAACAAAAAAAAACGCTAACACTAAAATCAGAAAAAGACACTTGAAATAGTGGCGCCTGATAATGATGTGTCATCTCATTAGACTCATTCAAGCTTAACATCGATGTGATCCTGAGAGAACATGGTGTCCTATCAGGATTTATTATGACGGGCAGACATAATATTAAAAATATATGTAGATCACCCAGTGTTGATAGCAGACACAGAAAGGAAACTCCTACACAAGATAGTAAAGGAAAGTGGGAAGAAAGGACTAAGCATCAATTGTAAAAAGAGAGAATGTATGGTTGTCAGCAAGTGAAATATCACAATATGGATACAACGAATTGAAGGTCCCAAATTAAAACAAGACGAAACAATTTAAATATCTGGAAAATATTTTAACAGATGACAAAAATGCAACACCGAAATTCGAAGCAGTACTGGAATAGCGAAAAATGCCTTCCAAAAGCTAAGCAAAGCATTAAGAATCAGGAAAATTTAATTAGAAATAATAAAAAAAGATTGCTAAACTGTTAATTAATATCAGTATTGCTATATGGCAATTGATGTTGGACAATTATCTCACAGATGAAGAAGACAATGGTTGCAACACAAATGTGGTTCTACAGAAGGATGCTGAGAATACAATGGACCGAACTCGTAACGAGGGAGTTTTAAGGAAAATGGAAACAAAAAGGACGCTTGTATTTAGAATCATAAAGAAAGAGCTAAAATTTCTAAGACAGTTAAGGAGGCTTAGAGAATATGACACTCACAAGACCTACTGAAGGAAAGAGGGTTATTAGAAACAACTAGGAACATTCCTAAAAATTGTTTGCATGATTTCCAGTAGAAATAGTTTTAAATAATTGCTGACCGATTTTTTATCAGTTATATTGTTGCATTATATGAAGTATTAAGAATATAGTAACCAGGGTGTGCAAATTGGAGGAGAGAGTTATCAATGATAATGTTCTGACTTAAAATCCGTGGTTATCTCCCTTTAAACCTTTCTCTGTTTATTTTTTATTATTATTATTATTTTTAAATGTACTTTTTATCACATAAAATTTACTGAGAAGCAAGCAAATTTTAATTTCCGAAAATGCGGCCCAGAGAAAAAAAGTTTAGAAAACACTGAGCTAAAAGGATAAGAAGATGTGCAGAAAAAAATCAATAAAAAATATTAATAAAATCGTAAGAATGTTTCATGAATTGATATACGCGACACGTTTTAAACGGCTGGCGTGATTCAGATTCATGGCTCTGGGCCAGATTGTGAAGCTATATATATATATATATATATATATATATATATATATATATATATATATATATATGTGTGTGTGTGTGTGTGTGTGTGTGTGTGTGAGTGCATAAAAAATCGATGGAACACCACCAGAGAACCAGTCAAACAACTGTACCAGGACTTATTAGGAAGTGCGTCATTAATGATTTGCGTCTTGATGCCACTCCATCAGTAAAATCGTCTGCAATTCTTCCTTTGTTGAATTCTGTGTTGATCGCCCGAAATCTTACGCTAGTAAAATTAGAGAAGTGAAAAGATTAAATTGTCGATAAAATTTGGAATCTGGTTTTATGATTTTCTTCTTCTTTATATGCCATCTTCCCTCTGAACGTAGGCGATTATGACTCTCCACAATTTCCTTTCCTTTGTAGCGCTTAATAAATTTTATCTTTTCATTATTGCTTCTAAACCCTGTTCCTCCATCCATTTACTTAAGCTCATCAAGCATGTTATGTGTTGTTTTTCTCTGTCCCTCAATCTGTCCTTTTGAGTATCAAATTTTCCAAACCCTCCTTCCTCATTATGTGCCCCAGAAATTTCAACTGTCTATTTCTGGTGTTAAATATAAGATTCCGTTTTGTTTCCATTTTCTCGTTGTCGGTTCATGTTATTCTCAGCATCCTTCTGTAGAGCCATATTTTGTTGCCTCTTGTCTCTTTCTGACCTCTGGGGAGATTGTTCAACACTCACTGCTATATAGGAAGACAGATATCACGTAACAGTTCAGTACACTTTTCTTGGTTTCTAACAAAGTTTTTTTTTCTATCTCTTAATAATCTGCTTAGCTTTGGGAAAGCATCTTTGGCTATGACAATATGTTTTCGGATTTCAATGTTGCCCTGGTCTCTATTAAAACCCATCACAGATATTTAAATTTTTGTACCTGCCTGATTTTTTGGTATCTCCGATTTCTAATCTGCATCTTGGGCTCATCTTTTTTTCTAAAGACCATGCATTCTGACTACTTGCAGTTTATATTTAGTCCTTTCTTCTTGCTTTCCTTCACTATCCTCTGTAGGAGTTTTTTTTTCCAATTTTATTTCCATATCTGCTATAAATATTGTGCTATTTGTATATTTTATGTTGTTAATACTGTGTCCACGCATAATGAACCCTGGTAGGACATCTAATTCTTTCAGAATCGCCTCGCTTTTACGGTTAAATAAATCCGTTGAGAAAACACATTCTTGTCTTACACCGCTTCCTGTTTGTATATATACTGAACTCATGACTATATATATATATATATATACATATACACTTCATACCCTATGAGCTGCGTTACAGATATTCGGAGCACATTGCCGTTATTGTATTGGTCAAAATCAACCCACAATGCCAACACCAAAATAAAGACATTAGTGTGGGTAGGGTTAGGGCAGTGGTTCCCAGCCTATTTGGCGCCATGCCCGACTTTGATATTTCTAAAATTCTGGTGCCCCCCCCCTGTAATATTTATTTCTTACATATTCAAACTTTTACTGGAATTCACGTGAAGGAAGATTAAAAGGCCATTAACTTGGTCTCTAAACAAGCCTCCAAAGACCATTGCGTCCATGAAAGAGAAAATGACAGTTAAATATATATCGTTTCAAAACATATAATAGAGAACTGAAAGGTAGAAATATAAAATATTTGAATGAAAGTTTTTCTGTAATATACTTTGATTATTTTAATCATGAAATAATAATATAAAAAGAAATTTGAGCTCACTAGAAAACAATTCACTGTTAATGACTCATTCTCGAATTGCCCGCATATTCTGTTACTATATTAAGCCGAAGGGTGCACATCATACGCATGTCCCACCGGTGGAGCATGCACCCCACGTTGAGAATCATTGGGTTAGGAACTAGAAAAGACAATTCTGACCAACTTCATGAGGTTCATTTTCGCACAAATACTCTTGGAAAAGGTAAGAACACATCTCTTCTTCACCACCAGTCACGGTTTAAATTGTAAAGCAGATTAGATCGAAGATGAAGGGAAGATCAGACAGAAGTAACAGCGATGTCCTTATCTCCCACACTACAACTAATTCAAACCTTGCCAACTGAATCCATGAAATAAAGAAAAACAATTCCGTGTTTTCTATTCTCGCCGTGGTGATATTTTCCCCTACCGTTCCTTTGTCAAACGTTGTCTCTACCACTCGTGTCCGTGTTTGAGTCATTCAGTGCCTCCACGAGGTCTGAAACCTGACATAGCTCAGGATGCCAAGTCGGGACTGGAACAGTCTTGGCCACTGGTCGTATGGTAGCGTGGTTTGATGGTCTTGGTTGAAAATTCTGGCTCTAGCTTTGCCTTCTTATTTATTTTCTCTTCCGTTTTCCTCCTCTCCACAAAAGCGGAACAATCGAAATAAATTGTTCTTCGCCAAGATGGACGGTCGGCTGCTTCTGTTTCTCAGATGTTAAGCTTGATTACGGATTGAAGGAGGGACGACTTCAATTGATATTTGAATCTTCGTTTTGAGGTTCTGCAATGTCGTTTTTCGTTGACGAGCACACTGTAAAATGCACCACATCCTTTTCCCTGGTTTCGTTCGCACCGACGCAACTGGAATCGAACCATACTTGGGTTAATCTGTCTATTCAGACAAACCGAGGGTTGCTGTTGTATGTTTTCGCTAAAACGTCAGTGCATATTATACACAAGAGTTTATTTATTAGAAAATCATAGCCTACCTTTATTATACACAAATAATTTGGATACACCATTGATATCTATTAAACTAAGTTTGGTTTCGTTTTTTTTTTTACAGCATATCAACCACAATGGGTTATTGATTGTCCCGGAAAGGGATATATTTGTTCGAAGTAGCAAAGTGGCTGTTGACTACTGTAACTGGCTAGGACAATCTAGCAGGTAATCGTAATGGACAGGTCCTCATCGTAGCGGTAGGCAATAGGCGTAGTGACTAGACGTCCACATCAGTCTGTATTTATGGCTGACACCAGACAATCATATTACTGTGAGGGGGGAACCCAGGTGTATGCATATTCATTACATCAGTTATTTACTGCCGACAATATTTATTGCTGGTAATTTTTTCCCTTCATAAATATATTGCTGGTAATATTTTTTTTTACCCTTTTCTGGTAATTTCTTCAAAAATGTATCGCTGGTAATTGATTTTAAAAAAATGTATAGTTTGGTTTATTTTAAGGCATATCAACCTCAATGGGTTATTTAATGCCGACAAGATTTTTATTGCTGGTAATATTTTTTTTCAAAATGTATTGCTGGTAATAATATTTTATAAAATATTTCTGGTATTTAAAAGCTATTTTTACACTTTCATAGTGTTTTGACCCCAATTTGAGGGTGGATCTGGAAACTCCAGCAATTAAGATGTGGTTCCACGCTCCTCAAAACCTGATCAGAGGCCTTGGTGTCGAATGTACTTTATCGTCTTACCCAGGACGGTATTAAACTTAGTTTGACATTGTTTAAAATTTTGGAAGGAAGACTCCAAGAAGATTGGCAGGATAAATCTCTAACATGGTGACTGCCTTCTTGATGACAAAATCAAGTCCTGGGTTTGACGATTAACTATATCCGGCAGCAAGCCCTCCGGTAGGGAAATTGTTTTTTTTTTTTTTTTTTTTGTGGAGCGTGGAATCAACTTTTAATTGTTGTTGTTCTCAGGTATACCTTGACCCGGAGTGGTAGCACCTGTTAGGGTCCAAGCTACGGGCAAACAGTGAACCCCCAAACAAAATCAAAACACCATGAAAGTATAAAAATAGATTATTACAGTAAAAATAACAGTAATACATTTTTATATATAAAAAAAATGACCAGCAATACATTTTATCTGTAGCTGAAGGCATACAACTGTGTTCGAAATATTTAGATTTCGGCATTACAGGGTGTAACAGCAAAATGGTCCAAATCACGTAACAGCCTAATTATCCAGCCCACAAAATGTTTAATATCTAAAAAAAAGAAGAAGAAATAAAAACACGATACTAAATTAATTGGATTTCTTTTTTGCAAGATTTCAGATAAGACATTTAGCCATTTTGACAACATTTTTCGTAAGAATCACTGAAAAACTATGAGTTACTCATCTTGAAAGAGAACAGGTTAAAATTCTTTTGTGTCAGTACCGCTGTCTTTTCAAATGAGCAATGGTGAAAGGAAAAAGATCATTCAGGCCTTCAGTAATGGTACCAACATTCATAAGCTGGCTTCCATCTTCGAAGTCCATTTCAAGAACCATCAAGAGAACGGTGAATAAGTTTAAAATAGAGGGAACAGTAGAGGCGAAAACTGGTTCAGGAGGTCACAACAGGAAGAGGGATCATCATTTCAACTTAGATCTGAAGAGATCAATTAGAAAAGATCCAACTCAACCGGTACGATGTTTGACACATGACAAAGGAGTTTCATCTATGACAGTCCAAAGAGCAGTGAAAAAAAAAATTAGTCCGAAATATTTAGATTTCGGCATTAAATAAACCATAGAGTTGTTGATATGCCACTAAACAAAATCAATTAATTGCTCAAACAACCAACATGAAAGAACTGTTTCAAGACATTAATCCATATAATATCCTACAATTTCTTAACGAAATCAAACTGTATTCCAAAATATAACTTCAAAAAAACTACAGCAAAACACACATATCACCGCCTGTTGTAATTGTAACACAGACATGTATATACAAATAAGGTGAGTATCATCTACCATGTATTCAACTGTGAAAACAGAACAACATATATGATATTTCTATTACTTCAAAGCTCGCAAGAAAATTAAATTTCAATATTAAATGACCCATGAAGGAGTTAATATGCCGTTAAACAAATAAAAACATCATCATTTCAAATATTGGCGTTTACATAGGCTTGAACTCTTGACATTGGTAAAGAACCGTTTCTTCTCCGAGTGGAAGTTTAACGTTTTCAGCATTATCAAATATTTGCCTGTCACATTTGACCGCCGATGGCAATGTCACGTTGACTCCTATTAAACATTATGGAAGATCACATGCGCTACAAACTATTTATACCCTCATCTCTATATCGATCTGTTAATTAAACTTGTCAGCTGAATAAGGGAAGGGCACAGCTTGTTAAGAAAAGGTTTGTTAAGTGGTGTTTATTGTTTATTCACGGATCCGCAGGTTACTTGATCAATCGATCAATCAAGTACAACTTTCATAGCATGAGACAGGCGAGAGAAAAATCAGTTTTTGATTTCGCACAACACATTTCGGTTTCATTATTATAATTTCAATGTTTAGGATTTTACCACTGAGTAATTTATTCCTCACAAGGTTCTTCTGTTTACAATGACTTTAATTCTTCACAGTGATAACTGATATTAATATTATTTTTTAATCATTTCACTATATATATATATGTGTGTGTGTGTGTGTATGGCAATATAGTATATATATATATATATATATATATATATATATATATATATATATGATATATCATGATTTGGATCGTGATTACGATTCCAATGTGATAAATTATAACCATGGAATATTAATGTTTGTTTTTATATATACATACATACATACATATACATATATATATATATAAACTTAGCAATATGTTTCTTTCTAATCAGGGATTTTCGGTGGCAAAACATTTCCAATAAACCGTTCGCGCCAAAGGAAATTGGTACGGGTTGTTTTTCTATAATATTAACTAGCAATCTTTCCGTGAAACGTTTGCAAAGGTCAAATTTTATCATTATTAATTTCCTCGAACATACCATTAATATATTTACTTATTCCATGTACTTATAAGTTTTCTCGCGCACGCGTGATGCTGCTTTCTTGTTCCAGCCTGTAATCTGGTCGACAGCGCATGCGTGATAATGATTTACTGCATGCGTTATCATCATGCAACAAAAATAACAGGTTTTTATCTATTTTTTTATTTTCGAAGATAAGATATTCTTACTTTCCGAGGCTGAGTTACCAAACTTGAATGTTACAATTCTTTTCAGAGGTCATATCTTTTTAAGGCGTGTTGAACGAGGCTCTCCACGTCTTCGATTTTGAAGCTCTAAGTAACTCGTGCTCATTTACTAACAATCTTTCTTGTTCTGTCATCCAAAGAAAGACTCAAAATTTTGAAAACTGCTGAAATACAAGGTCAGCAGCCAACATTAAATAGGATTTCTTTCTCAATAGATCATATACTGAAGCATGTATTTAAAACAAAAACACCTATAAATTTAGTTTGACAGTTGTAGATTACGTCAGCCTTAAGTGACTTAAGATTAATGGCACCAAACTAAAAAATGGCGGAATTTGCCAAACACATTTTGATAAACAGACTGATAACGTCTGATACTCGAATGCAAAAATCAAATGAATTTTAGAAAGTTTAACAATTTTAATTCTGAGATAAAGCAACTTTGTTGGAAAAACTAAATAAAGAGTTAGACATACGCACCTGCTGTATGTTTAATACACACACACACACACACACACATATATATATATATATATATATATATATATATATATATATAACAATTTCTTAACTTTTGCTTCTTCGCTTAGTTTAAATTTAACATAGGTCATATTCGATTGGTTGATCAGAGTAAAGCCCACAGATCTTATAACTCCACCTTTTCCTTTTTTTCGTGAAAAGAGGTTGTATTTTGCTTTGAATTTAAATAAATCTTTCACTCGCCAGTAATTTACAATTGCCTGATGAGATGCATTGATACACATCGAAACACGATTGCAGTTGTGTAGTGATTTTGACATGTTTTCGGGGTAATATCCTAATATATATATATATATATATATTCGGCTGGACTATTTGGCAACGAAGACTAAAAATTCCAGTCTGACCTACTAATTAACCCAGAGGGAGACAAAAGATAGATTCAGCCTTTGCCAAGGATATTTGAGCATAAGTAAATCTAACGACTCACCGATTTGTACTTTAGAGACACAGATATATATATATATATATATATATATATATATATATATATATTATGAAATGGACAATTATTTTAATACATTTTTATGTTTATACATTCTTTTTCTTAAAAAAAAAAATTCGACCTTTAACCGAACGCTCCTCTGTGGCCGAAACGGTTAAGGCACGTCAGGCTATATGACGGTTCCGTATAGGATACAGGTTCGATTCCTCTCGGAGGACGAAAATTTTCTATGAAAATTTCTCTGGAATTCAGGCCGGTAAATGTTGTTTAATAATGTTTATTATAAAACAGAGCATTTACTTAAATGTTTGTATCTATAAAAAGAATGTATAAGCATAAAAACGTCTTAAATAATATATATATATATATATATATATATATATATATATATAAATAAAGCTACCAACCAACACTAAACACAATTTATTACGAGTGTAGCAGCAACGCTTTGAATTGCACTTAACCAACAATTAATAATATTTTGCATTTCCACCAATTTCTAGTTACTCCCCTTACATTCTAAAATAATTATAACAAAAACCGTTCACACGTTTATAAAAAAAAATACCATCACAACGATCACAGCTGCAATAAGTTTGTCTCTGTAATTTACCCCTGATGATGATCTCGGAGCATGTCAAAAGTACTTAGGTAAGAAAAAACTACGACGCTTTCCTTGATGAATTTCATCTTAACATAAAGAAATTTATTAGAGAAATAAAAAGGATTATTATAAAAATAGAGATTCACTCACTCAGACCCCAACGCCACTTCAACGATTTATCAACGAATGACGTTCTTTTTCTCATTCATTTTATTATACAAGAGAGACAAACGTGATAGCTTCGATACTAACTGGAGGAAAATTCTTAGCTTAGCATTCCGCCACGTGCAGGCTAGCCTTTCTTAGAAGTCTGGGTGCTGTTCTTGCAGCTTTCTGTTGACGTCGCGCCGTTTTGGTCTTATATCCAAAATTCAAAGCCAATCTGTAATTGTCAGAATTCCACCCGATAGAATATTGGTTTGCTTACAAGTGGTCTGACACACAAGTTGACTGGTGTAATCACAAGTAAAAACTGACCTGAGTCATTTAATGGAAAGATATATGGGTGAATAGAGACGCAAGAAGGAAGCCATGTTAGCAGGTAGAGATTTTCCAAGCGTAGCTTAGATGTGGCACAAGGCCGAATGTATGGGGCACCCAGTGAGGATCGAACTCACTACTCATTCGTAATTGTGCTCGCTAGACAAGCTTGCTAACCATTACACCGCCTTTAAGTGCCCGCCATGTTAGCAGGTAAGTCACTTGATTTCTACACACCCCATGAGGCATGCTGACCAATCACTTGCCAACTTGACCCAGCCTCCGTGTTCTCGACTTTGCTTAACTTCGGTGATCTTACGGGAACCGTTGTTTCGACACGATATGGCCGTAAGTCTAGTCGGAAGAGAGTTCCACAGGTGAGAAGTACGAGCGAAGAAACTGTTAGAATAGATGCTGTGGTTACATCTAGCTGATTCAGCAGTAAAATCCAGTTGCTAATTTAGTACTCCGCTAAAATTCATGAGGTCGAAGTATTGAAGAGTGAAGATAATGATGTCCAGACATGTTGAACATTAGTTTCGAGAAAGAAAAAAAAAGAATGAAAATCTTCTAAAGCGGCCATCATTAATATCAGATTTTCAGTCTGCTAGATTGGTTAACTGATAGTCCAATTTGTGCCAACAGTTTTTCTCATGAGTGTCTCAAAACTATAAATGTTGGTTGTCTGTACGCCATTTCATTTGGACAGTTTTGATTATTTTTATGTCTAGACGACAAAATTACCTGATAGATCTTCAGTTGGTCAACAGTGTTTCTCTTTTTTATGCGATGGCAGATAAAGATTAGCGACAATATCATAAAGGTTTAACATTCTAGAAATAACACTCTCGACTTTATTAACTTTTCTTCAATAGCAGACCTCTCTTCCATTTGAGATTTATTTTAATAATGTGCAGCAATGTTGGAAAGGTCGATGAGTGATGTCAGTTCGTGCGGTGGCGAAACCCATCGGCGATGTAGACCACTAGAAAGATGGACGCCATAAGCCCGTAGGGTGAACAGAAGAAAGCACATCGTCTCACCAGAAACATAAATGACATCACCGGCCTGTTCGTTTTCCCTTCCGCAATCGGGAAATAATACGTTTATCACCCATTCATACTGCTTGTTGCATTCATGTATTATAGTTTCTCAGTGTGAAACAAATAGGTATATATATATATATATATATATATATATATATATATATATATATATTTAGTATAAAACGATCGTAGTTTTTTTGCCGACGCGTTTCGTCCATTCATCCATTCATACTGCTTGTTGCATTCATGTTATAGTTTCTCTGTGTGAAACAAATAGGGACAGGTATATATATATATATATATATAATATAAAACGATCGTAGTTTTTTGCCGACGCGTTTCGTCCATTCATACTGCTTGTTGCATTCATGTGTTATAGTTTCTTTGTATGAAACAAATAGGGACAGTTATATATATATATATATATATATATATATATAAAACAATCGTAGTTTTTTCATTTCGTCTTCTGACACTTTCAAGGCAAAAATGAAATCGAAATGTTTTTGTTGTTATAGTTACATTACAAAATCCCCCCCCAAAAAAGAGAGAGAGACGCTCCTGCGTAAGCCTCTTTTTGATTAATGTAAATTTCTTTGTTTTTCTTTTCTTTCCGTGTCGACAATATATATTGTCGACATGGAAAGAAAAGTAAAACTATATATATATCTGACAGTGATCTGTCGGTCCGTCGTCAACTCCCAGTCGCGGCGCGAAGCTGTCATGTTTCTCCCACCGGCGTTTTGGGGTTGACTCTTAGTCGCTGCCACCAGCCTGTGTCCCCGTCGATCGGTGATCGTCACTATCCGGCGGAATCCCTTGGTCAGGGTACCAATGTGTGACACTGGCCCTTCCCGGGTCGAAACCTGGTCATCGCTACCTGGCGGTATCCTTTGGTCAGGGTACCGAGTGGGATGGTCGGTCGATGCTAACGGCTTCACACCAGCTGCAACCGGGTCGACACCAGCTCTGTCGTTCCCAGCTCACTTCCAACGTCTGGTTACCGAAGTAATTGCTTCGATCTCAAGTCTAACCTACCCACGTTGTGATTTTGATTTTAGGTAGACGAGATCAATCAGGCGTTGGGCCGTAGTGTAAGATGTGTCCAAACTGGAGGTGATATCGCACAAGCGTAAAGAAAAAAGAAGCAAATAAAAACCCAAGAGGTTCAAGTATGTCAAAAAAAAATAACAAATTAACTTTATCTGTCTGTTATATACAGGAGTGTGTTTTTCTCCCAGCCCGTTTTCTACGGAATGTGACACTTCTACGTTTCTTAAGCAAATTTTGGTGTCTTAAGTCAACTGGTTTAGTTTTTAGGTGCTGTTCGTCAGTATAACTTACTATTGGTAGGATAGGCGAAATCGGAGTTCGTGGAATCTCTCGATCAGCTTCTGCGAGGCAACACTCTACTCAAGCTCTAAATCCCGAACTAACTCAACTCTTACTGAACTCAACTGTCGAACGGCCCGAGGACGTTCGTTTATATGGGTACCGAGCAAAAACCGGTGCGGGGTTAGACGCAGTCTGGGATTCTCGGCAAATCTCGATTTCCAACAAGAAATTTCTTTATTGTCAGACCAGGAAAATTTATTAATTCCCATCTTTGGAAAATTAATCACTTTCTATTTTCGGGGAATCTCTTCGTCCGTGAGGAGAGGTCGGAGGAGAGCTATCCTCCTAAACTCTTCGTATCTCACATTGATACCTCGTACCAATCCCTTCAGTGGGCGTTAATAACTTCCCCGTCCTTCTCATCAAGTTACCTCCGCCTATCCCCATTGCTACCACTCAACCAATGGACCCCGGCCGTGCAGATGTGGCTAAGCTGGCCTCCTTAAAATTATAACCCAGAATTTTTGTTTCCAAATTCTTTTTTTCCCCATCGACCAAAATTTTTACGAATCCCAACATTGCCACTTAAAATCTCTCAGATCTTTTGGTCACTCAGAGTTTTCTTAACCAGTACCCTTTACAAATTCCATCAATCACTGTCAAAGTCTGCGATCTGGTTCCTTCATTTACTGGAACCTTTGGCTTCTTGAGAAATTAAATTCCTTATCTTCCAAATCACGATTCTTCCACAATATCTTTTTGTTGTAGACTAATTTTCACAGTGGAAGCTTGTATTTCACTAAGTCGGTCCTAAAGTAGGTTCGACGTACAAAACGTTAGGAACTTGCAATAATAGTTAATGACGCAGCAATCTAGTTGTGGTGGTTGATACTTCAATGTCCGACATCGACTGACTCACACAACTCACCGAGCTTCACTGGCGACTGATACTACTACTACTACTTATCTGTGGGAGAGTCTATTTACAATAGAAATAGGTACGTTCCGGTATAACACTTTTCTCGTGCCCAAAATGGAAAAGTAAATAATAACAGTTCTCTCCAACTTGTATCGGAATAAAATATTTCTTATGCCAAAATTCCCACAAATACCATATGGCATTGCCTTGCCGGCACTCAAGAAAAATGATATCTTGGGAAGACAGTTAATATTGATTCTCTCTACTCCGTATCGGCTGAAACTTTTATGACCACCATATGGTCTGCCCGATATCTCTTTGCTTTTTTCTGAATTTCGTGTTTCTCTCGGTAAGCATTCTTTTTACAAACAACATTTTTCAAATTGTCAAAATCTCACGTATGACTATTCTACGGATCTACTGTTTACGCCAATTTACGGGTCTTTGTGAAAAGTAACTTTTTCGGAAATAAAATAAAATCTTTTTAATATCGAACGGTTTATCTTTCGGGATATCTTTTTTCCGTTCTCGGTATTTCTTGTTTTAATTTCTATGGTTAATTAGCTAGCCAATTACCATAGCTAAACAGTGTCACACACACACACACACACACACAAATATATATATATATATAAACAAGCATCTCCAAATGTATTGGAACAATAAGGTCAATTCCTTTGTTTTTGTTCTCTGAAGTCATTTGGGTTTAAGATCAAAAGATGAATATAGGACAAGGGTTCAGAATTGCATCTTTATTACCTATATTTACATTTAGATGTGTTAAACAACTTAGGACATGCTACCTTTTGTTTGAACCTACCTATTTTTCAAGTGAACAAACCTAATGGAACATGTGACTGACAGGCGTTTCTTGTTGCCCAGTTGTTGCTTTTTAGATTGATTGTTTAAACATTAAATAGCTCTGAATGACTACACCCGGCTTAGCTTTGGGTGTTACCTGTAAATACTGCATTTCTTGTTAAAACTGATAAACATGAAGACGAGATATTTGTCTATGGGAGAAAAGCAACCCATTTTTAAGCTGAGAAAAGAAGGCAAATCGATCAGAGCCATTGGACAAACATTGGGCACAACCAACACAACAATTTGGAATGTCCTAAAAAAAGAAAGAAACTACTAAGTTCGGCCAAGGAAAACAACAGCAGTTGATGACAGAAACATTGTGAGTGCTGTGAGAAAAAAAACACAAAAACAAGAGTCAGTGACATCACTAACAACCTTCACAATGCAGGGATGAAAACTTCGAGAGCAGCAATATAGAGGCCATAGCACAAGATGCAAACTACTTATCAGCAGTAAGAATCGATTGGAATTTGCAAGGAAATACAGAAATTAAAGTTTTATAGACTGAAGAGACCAAGAATAATATCTACCAAAATGATGGAATGACCAAATTGCGGAGAAAGAAAGGATCTCCTTATGATCCAAAGCATACATGCTCATCTGTGAATCATGGTGGGGGCAGTGTCTTGGCTTGGGCTTGCATTGCTGCTTCTGGAACAGGCTCATTCATATTTATTGATGATGTAACTCATGATGGTAGTAGTAGAATGAATTCAAAATTCTATAGAAACACTGCCAATTTACAGAAAAATGCATAAAAAACAATCGGGAGAATGTTTATCATGTAGCAGGACAAAGACCAAAAATATACTGCCGACACAACAAAGGACTTCATCAAAGAAAAAGTGGGCAATTTTAGACTGGCCAAGCCAATCACCGGGCTGTAACTAAACAGAGCATGCATTTCATTTCCTGAAGAGGAGACTAGAGGAAGAAATCCACCGAAACAAACATGAACTGAAAGAGGCGGTGTTAAAAGCATCTCAAAGGAGGAAGTTAACAGTTTGGTAATCACAAATACCGAAATGAAAGACGCAGCTTATGCAGTAAGAGTTGAATATTTTCTTACAGTAGTGGTTCTCAATTTCTTTTTTCTCTGGGTCGCATTTTCGGGAGGAAAATTTGCTCCCGCCTCACACCAAAATTTATGTGATAAAAATTACATTTAGAAATAATAATAAAAAAAAACTGAGAGAAAGGATTAAAGGCAGATAGCCTCGAATCGGAAGTCAGAACATTATCATTGATAACTCTCTCCTCTAATTTGCAGACCCTAGTTATTATATTCTTAATACTTAATATAATGCTAAAATATCACAATGATAAAATCGGTCAGCAATTATTACTGGGAATCATGCATGCAATTACAAGTAATCTTACTTATTATAAAACGCAGGGTGTGTGTGTGTGTAACGTTTATATATTGGATCGGATTTCTTACATTTTTCAACCGATTTCAACAAAACTTCACAGGACTACATAAAATTACCTTGTGGTGGTTCTAACAGCGCCCAAAATGGGAAAAATACAATTGTTTTTGCACAAAATCAATTTGAAAACACGATTAAGAGACATCATGAGAATGAAGGGGACAACTCATCGGGTTGCTTGTGTGTGGGTTCCTTTATATATGGGATCGGATTTCCTACATTTTTTCAGCCGATAAAACAAAATTCACTTTTTTTTTGGTAGTGTTTTTATTGTCTTGCACACTTTTTTCTTTATTTTTAATATTCAGAATGCTTTAAAAATTCCATTTACAAGACAATTGTTTATAATAAAATTCTATTCAATCGATAGACTCATAACGATTGAAAACAATGTTTTTGTTTGAGATTGGGTTTGACCAATTCGTAAAAAAAACAAAACAAAACAAAAACAAATTAAGACATGCGTGTCCGTCAACCTTAAACAATAATCTTTGTCAATTTTATTTTTCAGTCTTTATGATGGTGGATACTTCATCTATCTCTTACTGTTATATCCCCGGACAACGCCGGGCTCTACTGCTAGTCCATAATAATATTTTTAAATTTTGAAATCATATTTATTTTTGGCATATTAACTTTTTAACCTGTTTCTAAATCTTTGATTGCCTTTCACTCATTCCGCCTCACCTGCTATCCTCTTCCCCCGCAAATATGAGATGAGCCACACCGTTTGGGAACCTCTGCCTGATAGTCTGTCAGTTTAAACCACTATGCTTGATGACGCCAAGATAAATGCATGTATGTCTGTCAATTCACTTGGTATAGAATTTTAAAAAATCTTGATCGCCAAACATCAATTAAGAAACATTAATCGATGATTTAATTGAAGAATTTATTTTTCTTATCTTCATTATTTACACTTAGTCGTTTTCATCTTTGATTTTTTTTTTTTTCGATCAGGGTAACCTCAGAGAAATTCACACTGTACCCTTTATTTACTCGCGTCCTTGGTAAGACGATAAACTACATCCAGCAGCAAAGCCTCTGATCAGGAGGTTTTGAAGAGCGTGGAACCACATGTTGATTGCTGTTGTTCCCAGGTCCACCCAGACTGGGATCGTAACACCTGCTAGAGTCCCAGCTATGAGTCAATACACAATGAAAATGTAAGAATCGGTTATTATATTATAAGTGCCATCAACACATTTTTGGAAAATAATATTACCAACAATATATTTTTCAAAAATTCAAGTGTCACCATCCTGGGTATGACAAAAAATACATCCGACAACAAGGCCTCTGATCAGGAGATTTTAGGAGCATGGAACCACATCTTAATTGCTGTTGTTCCCAGGTCCACCGTGACCCGGGCTGGTAACACCTGTATGAGTCACAGCTATAGGCAAATAGTTAACCCCCAAAATGGGTTAAAACTCTATGAAAATTTAAAAATAGGTATTAATACAAGCAATAATTTTTTTTCAAAAATATTACCAGCAATGAATTTTTGAAAGAAAATATTACCTGGTATATATTTTTTGAAAAAAATTACCAGCTATACATTAATGAAAAAATATTACCAACAATAAAAATCATTTATTTTGCTGTGCCGTAAACGAAACCAAACCAACATATCCAGGGTTACATTATTCAGACCATTGTCCTCATCTTTATCGCCATGTTTATCACAACGTTTCGGCCGTTGTACGCTCCGGCTTTCTTCAGATGGTTCGAATGTCGAACTGAACCCTTTATTTCGCTCACTGGGGTAGACTGTTCTAGTTCCACGTGCCATGTTTAATGGATGTCAGTTGTCAATTATCTCCTCTTAATTTCCCTCTGAAAGTTCTCCACTACCTTAACCGGGTATTGAACTCACACTCTTTGGGTCGTGTCACAGGATCTAACTAACGCTTTTTTTCTACTGTAAATATTTACATTGTTAGGACTATTGTCCTCATCTTTGTTGCCATATTCACGACGTTTCGGCCATTGTATGTTCTGGCCTTCATCAGAATCTGTCTATATTCCTCAGATGAGGTATTTTAACTATTTACAATATTTACATTGTTAGGACTATTGTCCTCATTTTTGTTGTCATATTCACGACGTTTTGGCCGTTGTGATAAAATCTGTCAGATTAATAAATTTAAAAGAAAAAAAAAAACATCCATTACAGTGAGTCCCCGCCTATCCGCGTTTCAGCATTCGCGGCTTCACACATTCGCGGATTTTTCTTTAGAACATATGTACTTATTATTCGCAGAAACCCTGAATATTCGCGTGTTTTTCTAAAGAATATATGTACAAATTATTCGCTGAGAACTCCCTCGATTCGCGTATTTTTCGCTAGAACATATTTAAAATATTCCTCTATTATTTTCCTGTTGTTTAAGTGACTTTGTAGCGGGAACCGCGACGAACGACGGGTCAGCAATAAAAATGTGAAGGATTGTCAATCAGATGTGGCGGGCCCCACCACATTTATTTAACTTTGATTAGGAATGACATGAAAAAGGACAAGCAAAGACGCTGGAGGTCACCATCAAATATGGCGGCCACAATGCAATTTATATTTGACGTAAAATAGCACATATCAAAAGTACAAGACAGAACGTAATGGTTCAAAACATAACATTTGAATTTATTTGTTTTGATGTACATGCATATAAGCTAAAGGTTTGATAGAATTATGTCTCTTAGATTTGGGAAATATTTGTACCGGAGCTCACGAAGTTGAATTGATTATTAAACTGTAGTTTTAGAAGAATAAGTTCCTGTTGCATGTTAGGAATTTTGAGTTGGAAATGTTGGTAGAATTTAGATTTCAGAGTTCGTACTTGCATGAATGTTGTTAATGTTCTTTAACGTCTGACCGCACGGTTAAGATGAGAGTTCTTGAAAATTACATCTTGGCAGCAAGGAAAAAATGAACGAAGAGAACAGAGAGAGAAGGCTGACCCATGTTTTGTTTATATAAGGTTGTGTCACACATGATCGGCTCCAGCTTAGTACGTGGGAAAATTATTCCTCGCGTTCAGGCGATCTGATTGATCGGAACTAACCAATCAGCAAGCTAGTTTTGAGGAGATTAGCCAATGAATGCTTGTCGTATGATCTGTATGTATGTATGTGGTGGTGATGATAATCACTACAACTTAACACATATAACAATCCATTTTAAGATAAAAATTAGCAGAACTATACATCTTTATTGTAAAAAAAAAACGCAAAAACATGCGTGGTGTTTAGGCTTTCTTCTTTGTTAAGGGCCGCGGCTGGGGTCTTAAAATTGGCTTAAGCTAAGTCTGGGGGCATCATCACAGTTCTGTTTTAGAAAAAGTTTTAAACTTTATATTTTATGTCTTGTTACATATATTTTATACAGTATGTTCAATGGGTGTATCGATCTATGCGTAATTTAAAACGTTCATTGTACGTATGAAAGAAAATTTACGCTAAGTGCATGGTCACCAATACTATTTTTCAAAAATGTTTTAAAAAGGGTCTGAAATGTTTTTAAAATGTTTATGATGAAAGTTTAAGGCTTGTAGAGTTTTAACAAACAAAATGGGTAATTGTAAGTACTTTTAGGTAGGGGGCGGTTACAAAAGTATTCGCAGATTCTGTTTGCGGCCGATTCTGGTCTCTAAACCCCATGAACACGGGGGACTCACTGTACATCTTTCGAAATTGCTTCGTTCAGATAGGAAACTCAGCAGATATAAACTTTTAAGAATCTGGGAAAGATTTGCGTTTATAAGGTACGTTCCGGCTTTGTTTGGCGACGGACTACGTGGCTGAGTCGGTCTGATGCATGTCTGAACTTAACCTCGGACATAGTATCTGATTTTTGTATACATTTAATGGAAAAGGGGGCCCAATATTTCAGAAAAATCTCACTTTCCCTAAAACCAAATCAAACCTTGTTAATGGCTAAATTCTTGTGCCCTTTATTCTCTTGTTTCTTTATCAATGAAACATTTTCTTTTCTTTCATTTCGCCATTCATTAATTTTCCTGAGGTCGGATCATATCAGAAAAAGGTTTCAAAGACAACGCCCTTCTCCGTTTTCACTGACACTCCCTCCCTACTCATTGGAGCATCGAGATTTCTGCTCGCTAATATTTTTCAGTGAATGACTTTTTCGAGCCAGTTGTCAGAATTGCTTTTATTCGTCTGTTTTTTTCTATATTCGTCTGTTTTTTCTTTATTCGTCTGTTTTTTTCTTTATTCGTCTGTTTTTTTCTATATTCGTCTGTTTTTTCTTTATTCGTCTGTTTTTTTCTATATTCGTCTGTTTTTTCTTTATTCGTCTGTCTTCTTCTTCATGTCTAATTTCTATTTTTCTTCAGATTTATTTCTTTGTTCAGTTTCTTCGTTTTTTTCTTATTCTTTATTTCTTTTTATTCGTCTAATTTTTCTCTATTCTTTGTCTTTTTAGTCATGGTTTTTTTGTATCTCCATTTTGTTCAACTTTTATTTCTTATATCATTTCTTACCCTATTCTTTTTTTCTCTTTATTCTGTTATTCAGCTGCCTGCTTCTTTTGTTTTTTCTTTTTTTTATTCTCTTTTCTTGTCTTTTGTCCTTGCTTTTCTTTTCTTTTTTTCTTTCTATTGCTTTTCCATTTCTTCTCTTCTTTATTTCTTTTCTTTCGCCTTTGATTCTCTTGCTTTTTCCTGTTCTTCTCTTCCATCTTATTTTTTTCTTCCATTCTCTCTTTTCTCTTGATTTTCGTTTTCTTTTCTTCCTTGTCTTCTCATCCTCTTGCTTTTCCTTTTCTTCTCTCCCGTTTCTTCTCTTTCTCTTGATTTTCCTTTTCTTCTCTCCCGTTTCATCTCTTTCTCTTTCTCTTCCTTTTCTTCTCTTTCTCTTTTCCTTTTACTTTTCTTCTCTCCCATTTCTTCTCTTTCTCTTTTTTTCCTTTTCTTTCTCTCCCGTTTCTTCTCTTTCTCTTTCTCTCCCTTTTCTTCTCTTTCTCTTCCTTTTCCTTTTCTTTCTCTCCCGTTTCTTCTCTTTCTCTTCCTTTTCCTTTTCTTTCTCTCATGATTCTTCTCTTTCTCTTCCTTTTCTTCTCTCCCTTTTCTTCCCTTCTTTTGTTTTTCTTCTCCCCCTTTTCTTCTCTTTCTCGTCCTTTTCCTTGTCTTTTCTTCTCTCCCTTTTCTCTGCTTTCTATCCCTTTTCTTCTCTTGCTTTTCCTTTTCCTCTCTCCTATTTCTTCTCATTCTCTTACTTTTCCGTTTCTTCTCTTTCTCTTTCTCATCCTTTTCCTTTTCTTCTCTCCCTTTTCTTCTCTTTCTATTTTCATTTTTCATTTCTTCTCTCCCTTTTCTTCTCTTTCTTTTGTTTTTCTTTTTCTTCTCTCCCTTTTCTTCTATTTCTCTTCCTTTTCCTTCTCTTCTCTCGCTTTTCTTCTGTTTCTCTTCCTTTTCCTTTTACTTTTCTTTTCTCCCTTTTCTTCTCTTTCTCTTTCTTTTCCTTTGCTTCTCTCCTTTCCCTTTCCTTTTCTTCTCTCCATTTTCTTCTCTATCTCTTCCTTTTCCTTTTTCTTTTCTTCTCTCCCTTTTCTTCTCTTTCTCTTTTCCTTTTCCTTTTCCTTTTCTTTCTCTCCCTTTTCCTTTTCTTCTGTCCCTTTTTTCTCTTTCTCTTCCTTTTCCTTTGTCTTTTCTTTCTCTCCCTTTTCTTCTTTCTCTTCCCTTTCCTTTTCTTCTCTGCTTTTTTCTCTTTCTCTTACTTTTTTCTCTTTCTCTTCCTTTTCCTTTGTCTTTTCTTTCTCTCTCTTTTCTTCTCTTTCTCTTGCTTTTCCTTTGTCTGTTTTTCTCTCCCTTTTCTTCTCATTCTCTCCCTTTTCCTTTACTTATCTCCTTTTTCTTCTCTTTATCTTTCTTTTCCTTTTCTTCTCTTTCTCTTTCTTCTCCTTTTCTTCTCTCCCTTTTCTTCTCTTTCCCTCCCTTTTCCTTTTCTTCTCTCCCTTTTTTTCTCTTTTCTTCTCTCCCTTTTCTTCTCTGTCTTCCTTTTCCTTTTATTCTCTCCCTTTTCTTCTATTTCTCTTGTTTTTCCTTTTCTTCTTTCCCTTTTCTTCTCTTTCTTTTCCTTTTCCTTTTCTTCTCTCCCTTTTCTTTCTCTTCCTTTTCTTTTTCTTCTCTCCCTTTTTTCTCTTTCTCTTCATTTTCCTTTTCTTCTCTCCATTTTCTTCTCTTACTCTTGGTTTTTCTTTTTTTCTTCTCTCTCTTTTTTTCTGTTTCTCTTCCTCTATCTTTTCTTCTTTCCCTTTTCTTCTCTGTCTCTTCCTTTTCCTTTTCTTCTCTCCCTTTTCTTCTCTGTCTCTTCCTTTTCCTTTTCTTCTCTCCCTTTTCTTCTCTGTCTCTTCCTTTTCCTTTTCTTCTCTCCCTTTTCTTCTCTGTCTCTTCCTTTTCCTTTTCCTTTTCCTTTTCTTCTCTCCCTTTTCTTCTCTGTCTCTTCCTTTTCCTTTTCCTTTTCTTCTCTCCCTTTTCTTCTCTTTCTCTTCCTTTTCCTTTTCTTTCTCTCCCTTCTCTTTCTCTTCCTTTTCCTTTTCTTCTGTCCCTTTTTTCTCTTTCTCTTCCTTTTCCTTTGTCTTTTCATTCTCTCCCTTTTCTTCTTTCTCTTCCCTTTCCTTTTCTTCTCTGCTTTTTTCTCTTTCTCTTCCTTTTCCTTTGTCTTTTCTTTCTCTCTCTTTTCTTCTCTTTCTCTTGCTTCTCCTTTGTCTGTTCTTCTCTCCCTTTTCTTCTCATTCTCTCCCTTTTCCTTTACTTCTCTCCTTTTTCTTCTCTTTATCTTTCTTTTCCTTTTCTTCTCTTTCTCTTTCTTTTCCTTTTCTTCTCTTTCTCTTTCTTCTCCTTTTCTTCTCTCCCTTTTCTTCTCTTTCCTTCCCTTTTCCTTTTCTTCTCTCCCTTTTCTTTTCTTTCCCTTCCTTTTCCTTTTCTTCTCTCCCTTTTCTTCTCTGTCTTCCTTTTCCTTTTCTTCTTTCCCTTTTCTTCTCTTTCTTTTCCCTTTCCTTTTCTTCTCTCCCTTTTCTTTCTCTTCCTTTTCTTTTTCTTCTCTCCCTTTTTTCTCTTTCTCTTCCTTTTCCTTTTCTTCTCTCCATTTTCTTCTCTTACTCTTGGTTTTTCTTTTTTTCTTCTCTCTCTTTTTTTCTCTTTCTCTTCCTCTATCTTTTCTTCTCTCCCTTTTCTTCTCTGTCTTTTCCTTTTCTTCTCTCCATTTTCTTCTCTTTCTCTTGCTTTTCCTTTTCTTCTCTCCCTTTTCTTCTCTTTCTCTTCCTTTTCTTCTCTCCTTTTTCTTCTTTTATTTCACTTGCTTTTCCTTTTGTACAACGTGAACACGATTATAAAAAATCTCTTGTTTGAACAGCTATAACATTATGTGAAGCAGATTCACTTTCAGTCCCTAATTAATAGGGTTATGTAATGTATTATTTACTCCACTGTGTTTTCTGCCACAGCCAAGCAAAATATCAGATGGTGATCAACTCTTAATGGTATCCTGTCACATCTAATTCTTACTTAGCATTGTCCAGTTTTCGTAAAAATGAGTTCCCAAAAACAGGAAATACCAGTCAGCCATCTTAATAAGTTATGATATATTATTTAATCTTTTGAGGCGTTATGTGGTTGTAGATATGGTAGTAGGCTTTCTATTTTCTATTTCTGCATTTAGAAATGAGCTCTGATCTTACATTTATACAGTAAAACTTTTAACAATATAATTATATATTGTTTAAAATTTTACTATATTCCTGGGTGAAGAGTGCTTAAAATCGAAAACAAGGCCTTTGAAGATTCAGTGTGGACATAGAAATCAAACTGCATCGTGACTGACTGTAGCCTGTCTGAAGCAATCATCTCTTCCCACTGGCTATATTTATAATTTTATCCCGAACTAGCAGCATGGCCCGGCGTTGCCCGTGCTTGATTCAAAAATCGTACGACTCATACAGCAATCGCTATAACTTGACTTAAAATATTTTTGCACTTCCTTGCCTTTAAAGGAGTGCCCTTTGCCGTGCTGATGTTGCTACATGCCTTACTTCTTGCCTATCTCACACTGCGAATTTTTTCTAAGCTCTATAATAAACATTAAATCTGTTACGAAAAAAGAACTAAACAAAATGAACACAAAACGATCAGCTTTAAAAAAAAAAAGGACTCGTAACTGGAAAAACCGAATGAAAAAAGAATGTTAACACATTTTTCACGCTCAACCCAGTTCTGCGGAATCAGAATCAACGTTGAGTTTAAGCAAGCGAATGAGCCAATTGGAGTAAAGTGCCATGCAGATTAAATTTTTTCCCAGTTGCGACGAATGCAGCTATCGATTTTTTTGCATGCTAGTTAACATTTGTGTCAGTCAGCTGTTGGCTCTCACGCTGGCCAATAAAATCTTCCTGCCTATTCATAGCAGCCAGTTATAGGCTCTCACTCTGGCCAGTAGAAAATGGCCGCAAACTACATGAAAAGTGCCGTAGAAGCATAAAAAAAATCGATTATTTCCACTATCGATGGTAGTTGAGAAATGCAAAGTCGGTCTTGGCCTTCCCGCTAACTTCGAGCATGTGCATGTAAATTTTGGTGCAATTCCTTCGAAAATTGCGTCCGTGCATTCGTTACACACACACACACACACACACACACATCCTGCCTTTTATAGATAGAGATACTGCGCACTGTTTCCCGATAATTAAAGTAAAATTTAAACTACATGAAAAACTCAAACCTGAGAAGGAATATTTAGAGATTTTGTAGCAGACTGTGGGACATTTGTTTGTTATCACTTCTTTCGAAATGTCTTACTTGATCTACACCTGTATTCACCAACATAAGCAAGGTGTGGGTAGTCTACTGGTTCAGTTCTAAAACTAAACTATTAGGCCATTATCTGTCAAGATCGACAGAAAAAAAAAACTACGCATAACTCTTCATATTGTACGCGTCTCCTAACCAGAGTGAATGGGAAATCGAATGAGGAAGGGGCAATGAAGATCTTAATCTGGTGCCACGGCCAAAGTATTTGTGATTCTCGCACTGGAGCTATTAACGCCTGCTGTATTTGAAACACTATTCAATATCAAGCACAGTTGTGGGGTAAATAAGACACCGCCGGTAACACAAATGAACTAGGCAAGACGCCTTAAATAAAGAACTTTAAATGTGTCAGCAGATATCAGGCAGTCCGCTGTCTTGCTCGTGATTATCTAGTCGTCTCTCATCGGGCGGAGTACGACGTCTATAGACGGAAACTCAGCTGAGAAAATTAGACAATGCAAAACATCCCGATCCAGCAGTTGCGGTGGCCCTGGTAAACTTTAACTTTTGGCCCGAGTGTATGAGCCCGGGTTCCCCACACTAAACTCGACCTCGTGTCACATCTCTTCCCAGTAGAGAGACTTGGCAAATACCAATCTGTTGAAGTCAGTTGAAGAGAATGTCTAAGCAAAACATATAATAACCACTAGGAACAATTTATAACAAGAACTGAACAAAAATGTATTTTTGTCATCCACTATATATATATATATATATATATATATATATATATGAGGAGAGGCACGGTGGAGTAATGGATAGTGGATGGATAGCGGCTTGGATTGAGGAATCGGAGAGCCGAGTTCGAATTCCAGTCGAATCCATTACATTCACTTACGTGCTAATACCCTTGGGAAAGGTATGAATCCTCTTCTTCTCCCTCCAGCTATGGGTAAATAGCAGGACAGACTGGGTTCTATAGCCTTGGATGGCAACTGGTCTAGGAGAAGGACAACTCTGAATTCAAAACCTGCGGAGGGTCGTTCGGGAACCTTGTGGCACGAAGTGCACCAGGTCTCTGTATTCGGCCCTTCAAAAAGTGTGGAGGGTCCTGCACGAAACCTTCACCACTATAATCAAATCTCATGTGCTGTTGTCGGGCTGTCAGTTTCCTTAGGAACTGATCTGCTTGACACACATACGTCGAGTCGACGGGAGAGTCGACACTATATATACTGTTGGGGCGCACCCACCTTCTCACTGATAATGGACTTATCCCTCTATGATATAAGTCAGTGCTAGAGAGAGTAGGTGTATTGGTACAGCGACAGCAGTCGAGATCAGGTTACCATTACATACCGTTGGACTGTAGACTTTTGCTATTGTTACTTACTAACCGGCGTTCGTTATTACTAATCACTCTGTTGGTAATTACCTCTTACAAATATACCAGTATTTATCCCTACAACTGTGTTTGTCTTTATTCGAATACACACACGCGGGAACACTCCCAACAACTCAACACACACACACATATATATATATATATATATATATATATATATATATATATATATATATATATATATAAAATAAAAAATAAATATATATATATATATATATAATTATTTTTTAAAAAATATGATTCTTTCGCTACATAAGAGTTCTCAGGTTTCAAAAACGAGAACCGAAAACCTCAATATAATTATTAAAATTAAATTGAGTTAAAGTATCAAGCCCTGTATCATCCTCAAGCGAAAATTTAGGAATAACCAATCTTGAAATTTACGCATCTTTATAAGCATGTTCACTGTACTGTGGGAAAAACAAATATTCGTACATATAGAAATTCTTTATTTATTGTATTTACAACTAATGAATAAACATACTTTTCATATAATTAACTGTACACAGATGCATAATAACTAAATATGCATGGAAAACAGACAAAAATTGATTTAATAGAAATCAATCCCATTTATCCATTTTAATGGGTGAAAAAGGTATTCGTAGAATGCAAATTTCAGAATTTATACATTTTATAGTGTTTTAATATTCTACATTCTTCAGTAGTTATTCTTAGTCTAAAAATACAAACAGAACATTCTGTAATTGAAAACAAATTTAGTTCGGTGAAGTCCTAAAGACGGGGAAACGTGTCGGCTAAGAATAGGTTCTCCTCTTTTTATTCATGACTTTGCTCTACAGATATACTCTATCTGAAAATGTTTACACACACACACACACATATATATATATATATATACCCAAGTATATGATTGGTGTATATGGAATGAATTCCAATAACCAACAGATACTATTCTTAAAAGAGTGCTCAATACAAAGTAGAGCAGATATAATTATTTATTTAAAAAAAACTTTATAACATAAATATGTTATAAAATCACCACAAAAATAGCCATTTTGTTTCAACACCCTCGGTGTCTTATCAAGTTTCAACATCATCACTTGATAAGACACCGAGGGTGTTGGCTATTTTTGTGGTGATTTTATAACATATTTATGTTATAAATTTTTTTAAAATAAATAATTATATATATATATATATATATATAAATGGATGTTTCATTAAATAATATAGATATGTGTTGTCTATTTATTTTAAGTAAATTCCTTTAATATTGTCGAATAAGCTTTTTAGCATTATCACTGAAACACGAAAGAAAATCACTATGTTGATAGATGTTTTTATTGCTAATCCTGTCTAAGCTTTCGGCTTACATAAGCCATCATCAGAGATTGCAAGTACGTTAGAATAAATTAAATAATAAATTATATAACAAAGATGGTAATTTTTTTTTTTTTAGAATGGTCATGCGGACATTGCAACAATGATAGTTTTTGTTTGCATGGATGATTGCTAGGCAACGATAAAATACATACATACATATATATATATATATATATATATATATATATATATATATATATATATATATATATATTAGTTTTCAACCTTGGGTTTCACGCTTTTGCTGTCGTCAAACTGGTTCATTTAACGTGTTTGTTTGGGATAGCACTCTCATATGCATAGACACACATGAGAATGTCATCCCAAACAAACACAGAAGATAATTCCCACCACCACCACACACAAATAATCAAATATAAATAAGCATAAATAGATCCATTTTAAACAAAAGCAGTTTATCTGATGATCACAAAAGCGTGAAATCCAAGGTTACAAACTAATATGCATACAACTGAATATGTTAACTCTAGCACAGATATTGAGCACTTTCCACTAAGCACCACGTATATATATATATATATATATATATATATATATATAAATGGATTTGTTTTTAATATGCCATTTTTATTATTTGAAGTGTTATTTCCAATGGATTTCTGTGTTTGAATATGTGAACCATTTCTTTTAATTAGTGTATATTTACGTCTACCGGCCTGCGCACTTGAGATAAGGTAATAAAGAAAATCTGGTCTCCGACAAGGTTCGAACCAGCGTTCCGTTTTGTAGGAGAAACCACCATTTGATCCGGTGTGCCTTAGACCTCTCGGTCACAGAAATATATAGAAACTTGCTGGGTCGTGGTTCTGTTGCTATTTCCATGGCAAATGTTCAGATGAGTTCCGTTCTTTCGTTCCACTAATTCAGATCTTTAGAATTAGGAGACGCCATTCGACGTTCACGCAGTCGAATCGTCTATCTTTCCTACATATTTTTTAAACATTTTTGATGTTTCTCCTTGTCAACAAGAGTCATGTCTGCTTTGCTGGCATTGGGAACATTGTCTGTTTGGATGTCAAAATCCCACAAGATCTTGACTTGGACATCTTCGATCTCCTTCTCTGAAATGGTTCACTTCTATTTATATTAGCAAAGTCTGATATATTTTGCCCTGTATCAAATGACAGCCAGTCTTCTATATTTTACAATATAATCCTTAGTATTGTTTTTTTTTTATCATTTCACCCTCAAGCAAGGCAATAAAGCCACTAAGGCGCAAGGAGTTACTGATTGTGAAGGAATATGAGAAGAGAAATACACTATTAACGAACATCGAACAGAAGTTAAAAAGACAAACGTTCACGATCAACATTACATTTAAATTTTTTGAGTTTGTATTGACTCTTCTTCTCTTGTCCTGTAACGGCATTCACCCGGGATGGGTTGAGCTGGCTCCAATTGAATTAACCGCATCGCGCGTCAAGGCCATCTACCCGCGTCGGTTGGCAGCAGAATCGACACCATGATTGCCTGCCATTCGCGATTCCAGCGTCGGACCCCGAAAACACGAAGACCGGACATGATTTCCATATCTGCTTTGACCGTTCCGAGCCACGTCTTGAGTTGACCACCTCGGCGCTTCCTCCAACCAGTCGGTGCGTTTGGCGCCACCAGTTTACGGACGAACTCATCACCAGGCTGCCGCAGCACGTGGCCGAACGACCAGAGTCTCCTGTTAAGCAGAGTTTCTTCCAGGCCCAGTATGTTGCATCTGGCGCGGATGGTCGAGCAAAAAAAAAAAAGTCTGTATTGACAGAGTGAAATTATTCCATTCTTAAGAAGGAAACTTCACCCAGACATTTTTTTTCCTGAGAACTGCTAATCTTAGTAACAGACTCCCACGTGGGTGCTTCCCTAAACACTAAAATCATAACCTCTTTAATCAAGAGTCAATTGTTATCTATCTATCCTCCGTATCTTAATATTCTTGAAGTCACTCAATGATGCGTCGATCAAGAGAGCCGAGGACTTCAAATATTTTGGATCTCACATGATAGATTCCTAAAAAGACTTGCGTGTAACAAACTTGACAAGATTTGGCGCTCGAACCTTCCATCCTCCTTAAAAGTCCGAACTGATTGATTGAACCCGTTCTATTGTGTGGATCAGAAACTTGGACATTATCTGATCGCCTTGAAAGACGACTGGATGGAACATAAACAAATCTACTTAGAAAAATCTAGACCATCAGTTGGAGATCCCATGCAACGCTTAACACAATTTACGAAGACCTGAGACCAATCTCTCTTAAGCTCAAACAAAAACGATTAGTTTACCGGCCACTGCAGGGAAATCGTCTCATCCTTACTCCTATGGCATCCTTCTGGAATTGTCATCGCACGAAAATTGATTTTCCCAGTCACCATAGCCCGGGACTCAGTGGACAGCAGTAGAGGACCGAACAGTGTGAAAAGAGATTATCAATGGAGTTCTGACCAACCATAGGGAGGTCGAAGGATGTTGATGATGAATAACCATTTATTTTTATTCCCATCTATCTAGTCTTACATTATGTAACGCTCTACACGAGTGACTCTTGAGCCTTGTTTTGGGTGAACCTTAATATAAAAAGCTTGTTTACACGACAGTTTGTTTATTTGCTTTTTTCTATACGAGTGACTCTTGAGCCTTGTTTTGGGTGAACCTTAATATAAAAAGCTTGTTTACACGACAGTTTGTTTATTTGCTTTTTTCTATACAAGTGACTCTTGAGCCTTGTTTTGGGTGAACCTTAATATAAAAAGCCTGTTTACACGACAGTTTGTTTACTTGCTTTTTTCTGGGCGTTTTGCTAAAGGACCAGGTGCGAGGGAGGACAATAGAGAAAAACCTGGTTTGTGTTCGTCCTTCTGTTTGTGATGAACACGTCAGTTTTATGCGACAACCAAAGATTTCTATTATTCAGTGTAGCGACTGCTCCACTTCGTCTGGTTGAAATCATATTTTGCAATCGATACACCAGTGACGCGCATTGAAAAGCAAATGGCTTCGAATTCGGCCTTGAGAATATTCGGCTTTGATCTTGTTTTCCCTTTCAAATCTTTTCCAGTTTGGCATTCAGGAACCGTTTCCCGAAAAGAACAAACAAAATGCGAAAGCAAATTTAAAAATGCTGATGATAACTTAGAGCCTCTTTCGGCAAATAACAGTTGAATTGAAACATCAAGAAGAATGATCGGCCATCGTATTTGCAAGTCACATTGTCTACCAAAATAGAAACGACTTTAGATTCTATGTCTTTTACCAAAGCGAAGTTAAGATCATTTAGACATCTTCAATAAAATTATTCGGACAAACAATCGATTCGCAACACGACTTGGAGGCATTTTCTATTCTTTACTCTTTCATTTAAAATATTCTTCAAAATAATCGAAAAAATGGTAATCAGTTCGGGATAACTCTGAATAAATAGGGAAAATTCTTTAAAAAAGTGAAAAATAGTTTCTTTGTGTCAAAGATTTGGTTAGAAAAATCTGACTATATATATATATCTATGCCTGTTCATAAGTCATTCTTTCTATATGGCTACCTGACTAGCTTTATATTTAAGTCTGTTCATATAAATTCATATCAATCTGTCTTTATCTGTCTCAGTTTGTTCTCATCTTTCTATCTCTGTACATATCTATCTGTTTGCGTGTCCATTCTAGCCTGATAATATTCATATCTATTTATATCTACTGGTTAAATCGGAGAAATTTTCATTCATATCTATCTATCTATCTATCTATCTCTTAGTCTGTTGAAATCTATCTGTATATTATCATCTGTTCATATCTATCTATCTATCTATCTTAGTCTGTTCACATTTATATATCCTAGATCTATTTCAGCTGACGGCCATAAGCACGTCAGTCTTATTCAATACCAGTGTATAGACTGTGGTTGTGTCGGACCTAGAAACTTTAGCAGCATAATAAATTTGAAATAAATATATTTGTGTATTTAGGCAGCAAATGTTCTTTTAGGCATGTGAGCATGAACGGATTTTCTTAAAAATTAGCAGACATAATGTCTGCAATTTATTCAATCAGACATGCCTGAAAGTACATTTGCTGCCTAAATACACACACACACACACACAAAGATATATATATATATATATATATATATATATATATATATATATATATATATATATATATATATATTTTGTGATGTCAATAAATACTCGTTGTTACTTTTGTAATGCTCGTTGTAGTAGAGACTTTGTAATCGCAGATACAACTATCGTAACGCCGTTGAACAATGCTGGGGTCAGACGCCTTCGAATAAGTCTCGCACTAATAGTACTTGGTCGGTAATACTGGCTCGAATAGTAAGCGCCGTATAGTGATCCGAATAGTAATCCGTATAGTGAGATATTCACTAACCTCCCCACGCGGTCGGATGCGGTACAAGGCCGAGTTTATTGTGGGGTATCCGATCCCGTTGGCTCGGCCAAATATTCTCCGTAGACCCCGTAAAAACGGGGTAGGGTAGCTGTTTTCCGAGACGAGACTCTGTTCCTCGACATACCCTCGTCTGGGGATCCTCTCTGCCCGGAGGGAGAGAGTTTGACCAGCCCACTTACGAAGTAATCCAGATAGTAATTCCTTAGACCCCACGTTAATTCCCATATATACATTTTCTTTACCATCACGTGATCTACTTATTCAAAATGGGATCGCTTATGTTTGCTCTCTGGTGATCTGGGTTCAAACTCCAGTGTCGGCAGCGACACTTTATTCCTATATAACAATATATCTACGTTGCCACTCGCACACATGCATATATATATATATATATATATATATATATATATATATATATATATGTGTGTGTGTGAATGTGTAAAGATTTCGGTAAAAATGAATGCATCTATAAAACAATATGAATAAAATAGAAAAATAACACGTGGAAAACCATTTCTGCCAATGCGTTTCATTCTTTTCGGGACTTTGTGATAGCAGAAAATTGTTTTTTTTTTGTTTTTTTTTGTTTGTTTTTTGTTTTTTTTTAAGCGTTTCACCCCAAGCAAGGCGGGAAGCCTCTAGGACGCAAGGGGTTACAGAAGATTTGGAGCAAGATCAGATAGGAGTGATAGAGGAAAGGATGAGGAGAAGGATAGTGGATAGATCAAGGCAACTGGAGATGTCGATTGACATTACATTTGAATAGCTGGAGATTATAGCTCTCAGGGAAACTGGAATAGGGAAGGGCGTTCCACAGGCGAGAGGTGCGAGACATGAAGTTATTGGTGTAGAAGAGACGGCTACATTTAATAGTTTCGACAGTGAAAGGGTGAGAGTGGGATGCCAGCCTCGTAGGGAGCTTGAATTCATGAAGTCTGGGAACCAGCGAATACAGCTCATCGGAGCAATTGCCATGAAAGTATTTGTAAAACAGACAGAGAGAGGCGACGGCGCGTCTGTGAGAGAGTGACTGTAGACGAGATGCCAGATCAGGGCCAATTATATTGCATATCAGACTCTGGAGCCTATCAAGATGCTTAGTGTCCTCCATAATTTTCTTTCCTTAACACCAACAGATTTTCGAATAAATTTAGAGAGTTCTCTAATTCTAATTTTAGTTTTTACCTTTTTCTTTACAAGTTCATAGATAAAATTTCTACGTTTGTTTTAAAGTTTCTGAAGGATTTGTTCCCTAAGGAACTTCATCAAACCAAGAAAAGTATAAAAATGTTTCCCTCTCAGCATTTCTTTCTTTTGTGTATATGTATGTTCAATAAAGATCTCTATATTTTAAAAACAGATATATATATATATATCTTAGAGGTGTGTGTGAAAATAGATAGGTGTTTGAGGCAAGAAATGGCTGGTTAATTTTAACACATCCAACACTCTATTAATCATCTAAAAGAACTTTTCTGTCTTCTTTCAGATGATTAATAATGTTGGATGCGTTAAAATTAACAAGCCATTTCTTGCCTCAAAACACGTATCTATTTTCACACGCACATACATATGTAAAACGCTCTAAATTTATTCGAAAATCTGTTAAGGAAAGGAAAATTATGGAGGACACTAAGCAAGATAATTGTCTGCAACAGCAAATGATTGAACGTAAGTATACCATTTCATGTTAATGGAAAACATGAGACCTAGAAGGCGAAGTGAGTTGTTCTCATGAAGAATAGTACCGTTTCTAGACTCGCCTTATGTTCAATAAGTTGCTGTCTGTTGTTCTTGCTGTACATCGCGAGATTCTTAACCAAAATCCAAAGAAGGATCTGTAATCGAACGAGAACCAATGTTTTCAGTTAGCGATACTATTATTATTATTATTATTATTTCCTTTGATTTCTGGTGTGTACATATTTTGTTCCAGGTCCCGCCCAGTGACCTAAGGTTAGAAATGGCATCATGACATTTTCCACTGACCAATTAAAAACAAAAAAACAAATTTTACATAGACAAAGCCCTTTGTAAGGTATGGGCTGCACTCGTGAGAACAATTTTTTGTATTTTTTAAGGCATGGGCTTCCAGAAATCCCTTCATTTAGTCTACTGGAATCTTTTCCAATCAATCCGAGGGCTCCAAATACAACAAGGATTGTTGATGTTCCCGTGTGCCATATTTTTGAGATTTCGATTTCAAGGTCCCTGTATTTTGATAGCTTTTTGAAGATCTTCAAAGATACATTGCAGTCTAGACACATTATATTAAATATAATAGATATTAGATAAATATTATTATTTCTTCTTCCAACTGTCTCTGCCTGAAGGTTAAGCATAAAAGTCCTCTTTGTTGCGTCAAGTCTCATCTTCGTCTATAAAGAGATTGTCCAGCATTCCTGATATTGCAAAAGATTTCATTCAGTATTCTTTTCTTTCTAATTTAGGTTTGAAAATATTTAAACTACCCTTACAAATGCATCTTCATTAATCGAACATCAGGAGTGATAGAAAAACGCGAACTCAACCAGAATTGATTGAACGATCGATCAATTTTTTACATCTTACGGACATTTTGTTATTTAAAGTCGAGACGCATTCCAGATTCAAGATGGTCGCCTATAGGCCCCAGTATATTAAATCAAGACAATGTCTAAGTACAGTTCGAACTGTAATCGAACGAGTGCCAGTGTTTTTAGCATGATTTCACCGTAGGCAACCAACCGGAAATAGACAAATATTGAAGCATTCTATTAATAAAAATAAACTGGGTAAAAACCCTGTACAAAGCATTTGAAAATAACACTTTTTGGCCTCACGTTTTCACTGACACATCAGTCAAAAGCTGCATCCATTGCAAGGAAGTTGGAGTTTTGCCGTGCCAGAAACTTTTTCTCCCCATCTTGCATATTTACAAATCTACCATACGTCCGTGAATTGAATACTGCTGTACATCTAAAGATTCTTGACAAAATCCAAGGAAGGATCTGCAATGTAATCGATCCTGACTTGCCATCTCGACTTCAGTCACTTTCTCAAAGACGTGATGTGGCTTCCCTCTGTCTTTTCTACATATATTTTCATGGCAATTGCTCTCTCTAGATCTTTTCCCTGGCGCCCTAAATACATGAATTTAGGCTAAGGATGATATAGTGATCCCTTTTTTTATGATGAAAGGAAGTATGGAAAATAATCTTATCTAAAAAAATATTTGGTAAAGTATGAAACCGTATATTTAGAAATACGTTTTTTGCTTTGTTGTTTTTTTGTTGTTGTTGTTGTTTGTTTTGTTTTTTTTAATTAACATCCGCCACAATAACGTTACTAACGCCAGTAACATCTTTACGTAGTATCGGGTTACCTCCTCCTAATTTTCGAAACCGCTAAGGGACGCTTTGTCAATAAAAACGCAAAACCCTCGTCAACCTGTAAATTTCTTGCGGAAAACGCATTTTTTGGGACACCATGAACAATACATATTCTTTACGCACCTTTCACCTCATTTTTTTCCCTCACACATAACTACGCATGCGCAGGCAATTCACTAACCGGGAACAGACAGAAATTGAAACGTTTTGTTAAAAAAAAAAATAAACTCTGGATAAACCCGTGTACAAAGCATTTTGAAAATAACACTTATCTTCTTGGCCTCACGTTTTACACTGACTTGAAGTTGGAGACTGCATTCAAAAGCTGCATCCGTGGGACTCTGTGTCGTGCCAGAAACTTTTTTCTCCAATCCATCTTGCACATTTACAAATCTACCATTCCTCCGTACATTGAATCTGGTCTGGTGTTCCTGATCTTAAACTAGATTGGCTGCTAGGTCCCACCTGTTTCCTTTTGAAATCTAAAAAGTCACTTCTACTCAAACAGTTTATTTTCTCGCATTTCCCGCCTGTGGACCTCCCTTCCATTTTCATACTTCCCAGATTCTACAATCGTCAAAAATTTAAATGCAACGCCATTCGCTATTTTCTGTCTTCTTGAATCCTGTTCCTTTTTTGTCCTTTCCTCAATCCTCCTATTCTCATTGTTCTCTTTCGCTTTATTTTCTGTAGCCACTGTGTAATGGTGGCATTACCGCCTTGTTTGGGATGAAATGATTAAAAAGACGTCCTCTGCTAGGAAAGTCCGTCGTAGAATCTCCCTCACACATGTATAAGTTTATAAGTTTACCATTCGTCCGTGTATCGAATATTGACGCCACATCTGGTCTGGTGCTTTTGCTATGTATAAAAAAATTCATAACGAAATCCGAGGAAGAATCTGCAATGTTATCTCTCCTGAACTGGCATCTCGGCTTCAGTTCCTTTTCCACTACTGTAACGTAACTTCCCACTGCCTTTTCTATAAATATTTTCACGGTAATTGTTCTGAGCCTTTCTTCTTTGGTACCCCGACTTCACGAATTTAAGCGCAGTACTAGATTGGCAGTTAGGTCTCATAATCTCAGAAATCGTTAGTTGCAAAATGCTGATAGCTTATTCTACCGCATTTCTCGCTTGTAGGACTCTCGTCCAGTTTATTACTTTCCTGCAACTACGATCTTGAAAAAATTAAATCCAGCGCGAATCACCATTTTCTGACTTTCTCAATACTGTTCTTTTATTGTCCTCTCTTCTTCATTCACTCTCAGTAACCCTTTGCATCTTAGTGGCTTTTTTGCCTTGCTTAGGGGTGAAATGATTAAAAACAATATTTGAAAGAAGGTAAATGTGAAAAGACGTGTGTATAGAATGAAAAACAAAAAAGTTACATGTAAAATAAGGTACATAGATTTGATGAAAAGTAAATAGGGAGATTACGATGTATATATTTGTTGTGGCCTTGTTAGGGCCAGAAATAGAAACACAAAGAGAGGAATTGAGTTAAAAAAATATATTAACAGAAACAGTAATACAAACATAAACAAACGAGAGTGTTACAGCAAGAATGTTCGGTCCAACTGTCAGAGATGACTTCACCCTCTAAAAGGCAGTACCTGCTCCTATTTATACCTGGGAGAGTCCATGCGTGCGTGGGTAAATTACTATAACAATCTTGAAGAAAGGTCCACGTGAAAAGAGGTACATATATTATGAAGAAACGTACATAGGGAAAGAAGTACGTATATTTGATGGAAAGGAAATAAAAAGAACCATGACATATATCCTGAAGAAAAATACATAAGAAAAAGGTAGATATATTGGAAAAGAGGTACGTATGTTTTGAAGAAGCGTTCATTGAAATTCATCGTCTATTTTCAATTTTTTTAGAAAAGAGAGTTAATTTCATTCTCCGGTCATTAACTTATTGGATAATTCAAATTCACGTGAGGCTTTCTTTATTATATACGTACCTCCTGTCAGATGTACTTTTCTTCAAGAGATATGTACCACTTTTTATTGTACCATTCTTTAAGAATGTAGAATATTGGTTAGCTTGCAAGTGGTCTGACACACAAGTAGACAGGGGTAGCCACCAAGTTAAACTGACCTGAGTCATTTAATGGAGATATATATGGGTGAATAGAGACCACTCATGCAAATATGTTGGGCAGGTTCATTCTAGCAAAATGGACCAACCTAACTGGTGTATTAGGTACTCTCCTATAAATGAGGTAAAATTAGCTGGCCTGCTTTTCCAAGAGGACACAAGAAGGCATCTATGTTAGCAGGTAAGTCACTTGACTTCTACAAAGAATATATATATATGAAGTGTTGTGAGAACGTAACATACCTACAACATGGACTCTTCCAGGACTATATAAAGTATGCGACATAAGAGAAGAGGAGGAAAGAGAGAAAGAGAGAGAGTATTCTAATACCGTAGTATCAGCCGCGTACGACTACCAATATTGGACACTAGTACATAGTAAACCCCGTTTACACTTACACTATCTTTGTAATCTTTTTGTTTAATATATCTTTCTTACCTCTAATCAGTGTTCCGTGTTTTCCTTCCGTGGTCCCAACTTTGGGCCCACATCATGAAGAATGGTATAATAAAATGTGGTACATATCTCTTGAAGAAAGGTACATCTGAAAGGAGGTACATATATAATAAAGAAAGGCTCACGTGAATTTGAATTATCCAATAAGTTAATGACCCGAAAATGAAAGTAACTCTCTTTTCTAAAAATTAAATACGGACGATGAATTAACAAAAGAAAAAAGTGAAATGCGTATTATAATTTAAAACTTTTTAATTATTTTTCTTCTTTTCTTCCGACGAATTAAAGCAATTAGCCGACTGATAACTTGGCAAGCAATGGCTAAAGATAGCGACGTGTTTTATTCGCTGAGGAATACGGCCAATTACACTTTGTCAGATTCGCAATCTTTTATAAGCAGGAATATTGCAACCTGACAAAGGTTATTTAATGATTGGTTAAAAAAAAAATACAGCTGCTGTCATTTAATGATATAAAGCTTTAATTTTTTTTCTCGAATTGTCTTTAACGCCAAGTTTCATTTATTTTTCTTATTGTGACGTATTAAAATAAAAGAACAGGTTGACCGCCTTTGATTTTTGTCAGTCAGTCAGTCTGTCGAAGAGAATGTCAAATTATGGATTAAAAAATAAAAGGTTTGGCGCCAATATAGTATTTTTTTAATGAGGCAGAGTTAATATTTTTTAATATTCACCACAAGCAGGGCGATAATGCCACTAAGATGCAAGCGGTTACTGGGAATTAGCGAGAATGAGAAGACTAGAAGGGACAATAAAAGAACAGGTATCAGGAGGGCAGAAGATAGCGATTGACATTGCATTTAAATCTTTGAAGATTTTACGTGGTGGGGAAGGAAGAAACTGGAAGAGAGTTTAACAGCTGAGAAGTGCGAGAAAATACACTATTAAAATAGAACTACATTGAGCTAATTTAACAGTAAAACGATGGGACCTAATTGCCAAACTAGTAGTACATTTCGAAGAGTTATTTGGAGCGATTTATCTTTAGTTTTGTTTCTTAGAATCAATAATGATTTTAAATTGAGGCAGTCATAACCATCTCCTTCAGAACTAACCTAGAATCTGACTTATACGTTTAACACTGGTAGGAGGAATATTTCTTTTGTTTACTACTTATAATATCCAACCGCCACTTTAGATTTTAAAAAAAAATGAACACAAGCATTATTATTTGAATTTAGAACAATCAGTCGGAAAATTAGCTTAATCAAGCCGGGAATATGACGAGGAAGCAGAATAGTGCAAGAAAAAGTCAATCACTACCCGTGTAAGTCACGGGACGCTGGGTATATTCAGGGTGTGATGGATAAATTGCCGTCTAAATTATGCAAATATGAAAATAACACTGACATCTTATTTTAACAGATATACAGAGTGCATTGGATAAATTGTCGTCTAAATTACGCAAATACGAGAATGACACTGACATCTCATTTTAACAGAGATATTCACCAAAATTACACAAAAATATCTTGAAATACTAAGGAGTAGATTTATTCAATAAAATTGGCTTCAAACATGGCCTCCAGACAAATTCTTCCAGTCTCCTTGTGTAAGGTGGTGAATGCTGCCATAATCCTTGTCTTCAGTTCATCTTTGGTGCTACAAGGAGTTTTGTTGTAAATTTGGTTTACTGATGACACGGATTCATCTGCAAAACAAGATTGCCAAATTGTCTTGTATATCTATCATTCTGTTGGATTCTCCACTAATTATATATATATATATATATATATATATATATATATAGTTTTAATGTGTGGTATATTTACTAGATCAAGTGCTCAGTATCAGAGATAGAGTATATGTAAATATAAATATAAAACTGAACATTGAAGTCAACACTCAGAGGAAACAGACTGTTTTATGCTAGGAGCAATCTTACGATTGCCTCTAGCGTGAAACAGCCTGTCGCTTCTGAGTGTTGACTTATGTTCAGTTTTCACGCATACATACATACATACATATATATATATATATATATATATATATATATATATATATATATATATATATATACATATATATATATATATATATATACACACATATATATATATGGTGCAATGGATAAATTGTTATTTAAATTACGCAAATATGAAAATAACACTGACATCGGATTTTAACAGATATATTTACTAAAATTACACAAAAATATCTTCAAATACTAAAGAGGAAATTTATTCAATAAAATCGCTATTGGCCTCAACCACAGCCGTCAGATGACTTCAAAATCTCCAGCAACTTTTCGAGAGGGTCTCCTTGTTTAAGTTGGTGAATACTGACCTGCGCCCTACACATGATAATCAAGTGGGGTTGCAATCTAGGCAGTTAGGTGGTGAGATGTAAGGAGTGATGTGGTCGCAAAAATTGCCCGAGAAACATGACTGGGTTCTCCTGCTTGTGTGTCATTGTGCAGAGTTCTCTTGCTAGACGTGGGTTCTTCCAGCAGCCACCGTCGTGACCCAGGGCAGCACTACTTCCTCAAGGTTCTTTATGTAGGCTAATGATCACACAAAACACCTTCGTAATCACCATTAGACTCATCCAACTCATTCTGAAACCTCTGCGCTGTCCTCAGACACCCAAACAGTCTGAAATGTTTGTATTGAAGCTTCCGGCGCGAATGCCAAGCAGTACGGAATGCCGTTTACAAATTTCTGGCGGAGTGAATTGCGTCATGGTGCTCTTTTTCTCGCAAATGATGCCCAGCTGACTCTACTATACTGTGCAGTTGAGAAAATAAAAAGCAAACAAGGCGCATGCGCGAAACTAAAAATATAAAATATCAACAATTTACGCATCGCACAAATTCAAAAGTCCTCCTTTTTCTTCTTTCCACAACGTTATTCATGTAATACGAAGACCACTAGCTCTAGACAATGACACCTGGACTACGAAAGAACGGAGGCGATAACCCCAAGAGAAATTACTACTATGTAAAGAAGCTAGCCGGAGACTGAAAGGGGGACAAGAATCCTCAATTTCTTCTTTAAATAGCCATCGTCGGTGTCCCTACAACATCCTTAGCTAAAGAGTTTCACTTGTCTATCATCCCCAGGAAAAAGAATTTGCATCTTGCAACCGTTTTCGGGACAAGCGGGCGCATTTTCGCCTAACTCAAAATCTGAAAACGCACGTTCTCTCCAAACACATGAAATATTTACATAGCAAAAGTTGTTATTTTATACTATTTACATTGTTCTGACTGTTGTCTTCACCTTTGTTGTCATATTCACTACGTTTCGGCCGTTGTAGGTTCCGGCTTCCTCAGGATATGTCTATATTCTTGAGATGAGGTATTGTAACTATTTACACTATTCGGACTATTTACATTATTTACGTTCTTCTCATAGTCACCTCATCACAGAAATATAAACAGATCCTGACGAAGACCGGGGTGTACAACGGCCAAACGTCGTGAATATGGCAACAAAGATGAGGACAATAGTCCTAACAATGTAAATATTGTAAATAGTTACAATACCTCATCTTAGGAATATAGACAGATTCTGAAGAAGGCCAGAACGTACAATGGCCGAAACGTCGTGAATATGGCAACAAAGATGAGGGCAATAATCCTAACAATGTAAATATTTACAGTGAATAAAAGCGTTAGTGGTGGTTTCAATTGAAGATTATGATAAGAATAAATAATGATTGGTCCTGGACTCAAAGAGTTTAAGACTGCAGTGTTCAGAGAAGTAAGCAAATAAAAGTATGTTCAACAAAGTAGCCCATCCTGGGTATGATGATAAACCACATCCACATCCTGGGTAAGACAATAAACTACGTCCAACTTCAAGGCCTCTGATCAGGAGGTTTTGAGGAGCATGGAACCACCTCTTAATTGCTGGTGTTCCCAGATCCACCCTGACCCGGAGTAGTTGCACCTGTTAGGGTCCCAGGTATGGGCAAATAGTTAACCCCCAAACAGGTGTCAAAATACTATGAAAGTGTAAAAATAGGTTTGAATACCAGAAATACTACCAGGAATAGATTTTTGAAGGAAAAAAATATTACTAGCAGTACATGCTTGGAAAAAAAATTGCCAGCCAGGACACATGGCACAATGGATAAAGGCGTTAGTTAGATCCAGTGACAGGACCCAAAGAGTGTGAGTTCAATACCCGGTTAAGGCAGTGGAGAACTTGGAGAGGGGAATTAACAGAAGATAACTGACAACTGACATCCATTAAACATGGCACGTGGAACTACAACAGTCTACCCCAGTGAATGAAATAAAGGGTTCAGTTCGACATTCCAACCACCTGAAGAAGGCCATAGCGTACAACGGCCGAAACGTTGTAATAAATATAGCGACAAAGATGTGGTCAATAGCCCGAATAATGTAAATAGTGTACATAATACCTCATCTCAGAAATATACACAGCTAGTGAATTGCCTGCGTATGTGTAGTTTGGTGTAGGAGAAAATCCTAGAAAAAACGAAGTGAAAGGTGCCTACATATGTGTGTGTAACGTTCATGCATGTCTCAAAAAGGGAATGCGTTCTTCCGCGAGAAATTAGCATGGTGACGAGTAAGCGGAAAAAAATAGGAAAAGAAGGCGAGAAAAGATATCTCCGAGTATTTATTGACCGGAAAGCGTACACTAGTAGTGGTTTCGAAAATTAGGAGGTTACCCAACACTACCAAAAGATATTACAGGCGTCAGTAGGATTTTTTGTGCCTGATGTTAATTAAAAAAAACAAAAAAAACAAAGCAAAAACGTATCTCTGAATATATGGTTTCATACTTTAACAAATATTTCTAGATAAGATTATTTTCCATACTTTCTTTCATCATAAAAAAGGCATCATTATATCATCCTTAGCCTAAATTCGTGTATTTAGGGGGCTTGGGAAAAGATCTCGACAGAGCAATTGCCATAAGAATATTTGTAGAAAAGACAGAGAAGCCACATCACGTCAGAGAGAAAATGACTGAAGTCGAGATGGCAAGTCAGGATCAATTACATTGCAGATCCTCCCTTGAATTTTGTCAAGAACCTTTAGATGTACAGCAGTATTAAATCCACGAACGAATGGTAGATTTGTAAATGTGGCTACAGAAAATCTAAGCGAAAGAGAAAACTGAAAATAGGGAGGATTGAGGAAAGACAATAAAGATGGCGACTGACGTTGCATTTAAATTTTTCAGGAATGTAGTAATCTGGGAAGCAAGAAAACAGAAGGCAGTTCCACAGGCGGGAAGTGAGGGTTACATTTAGCTATTTCAGTAGTAAACAGGTGGGACCTAAGTGCCAATCTAGTAGCAAGCTTAAATTCATGTAGTCGGTGCACCATGATTAAAAAGTTCATCAGAACAGTTGCCATGAACATATTTGTAGAAAAGACAGAGGGAAGCCACGTCATGTCGTTTAGAAACTGACTGAAGTTGAAATGCCAAGTCAGGATCGATTACATTACAGATCCTTCTTTGGATTTTGTCAAGAAACCCGAGTCATTAACACCAGACCAGAGATGGCAATAATATCCAATATACGGAGGAATGTACGGTAGATTTGTAAATGTGCAAGATGGATTGTGGCGAAAAAAACTGGCACGACACAGAGTCCCAATTTTCCTGCAATGGATGCAGCTTTTGACTCGATGCAGTCTCTCCACTTTAAGTCAGTGTAAAACGTGAGGCCAAGAAGATAAGTGTTATTTTCAAAATGCTTTGTACACGGGTTTATCCAGAGTTTATTTTTTTTATTAACAAAACGTTTCAATTTCTGTCTGTTCCCGGTTAGTGAATTGCCTGCGCATGCGTAGTTATGTGTAGGGAAAAAAAATGAGGTGAAAGGTGCGTACGTAAGAATATGTATTGTTCATGCGTGTCCCAAAAAGGGAATGCGTTTTTCCGCAAGAAATTTACAGGTTGACGAGTAAGCGGGAAAAAAGTGAGTAAGAGTGGGCGAGAAAAGTTATCGCCGCGTTTTTATTGACCGTAAAGCGTCCCTTAGTAGCGGTTTCGAAAATTAGGAGGAGGTAACCCGATACTACGTAAAGATGTTACTGGCGTTAGTAACGTTATTGTGGCGGATGTTAATTTAAAAAACAAAAAAAACAACAAAGCAAAAACGTATTTCTAAATATACGGTTTCATACTTTACCAAATATTTTTAGATAAGATTATTTTCCATACTTCCTTTCATCATAAAAAAGGGATCACTATATCATCCTTAGGTAACCCATGAGCGCTAACGTCCTAAGGAGACAAGAAGAAGAAGAAATATGTGTACATATTAAGGAGGAGGAGGAGGTAGATATAGTGGAACACACCTATTCTATAGTTAATAGACTCTCCCACCTATAATAAGTAGGAGTAGTAAGAGTGGCCAGTCAGTCAGTCAGTCGATGTCGGACCCACGTTAAACCGGCCTTGTACCACATGATGCCCTCGTGGGTAGGTGACTGAATATCGTCAGTCGATGTCGAATACGAAAGTATCAGCGACTAGAACGAGATTACTCTGCGTTGTACCTATTATATCAAGTTCCTAACGTTTTGTACGTCGAACCTATTTTAGGAGCGACTTAGTACAAATACAAACCTCCACTGTGAAATCACTCCACAACAAAGAAGAAGAAGATAATAATAATAATAATATTATCATCATCGCTAACTTCGAATTTCCTTGTATTTCGCCATGATTTCGATGTATGGAATTTTCTTCTGCACCGTATCAGAAATATTTAATTTCTCCTCAACTCATAACACTACCAATCGTTATCCTTCGAAGTCGAGGCTATTTCAATTTCAAAGTGTAATGCCGCAAAGTAAAACCACGGAACGAGGCGTCACGTCTGTCGGTAATTGTTACCTTTGATTTCATTTCAGTTTCGGATAATCAAAGCCCGGAAAATCAGTGTACGGATAATCGAAACAATACCATATTGTTAAAGTTGCTCCAATTAAATAACATTTTACTTTGGCTGAAGCGAGTAAATACTGCTAGCAATACATCCGGGGTTCTTTTGTTCAACTAATGTAAGGTGAGAGGAGGCACGGTGGAGTAATGGATAGCGGTTCTGATTGAGGAATCGAAGAGCCGATTTCGAATTCCAGTCGAATCCATTAGATTCACTTACCTTGGGAAAGGTATAAATCCTCTTCTTCTTCCCCCAGCTATGGGTAAATAGTAGGACAGACCGGGTTCTATAGCCTTGGATGGCAACTGGTCTACCGCACAAAGAAATGGCAACCTACCGCGGGAAAAAAAAATCTGCCTCGTCAGTCATGTATCAAAAGATACATGATCGCCTACGCGTGTGTCACAAATGTAAGGTGAGGACACACAGACACATCGCTTGATGTGAATTTATCAAATGTTATTGCTACAACCAAACATTAACTAAATTTGCTAACCCCTGTATATCCCCGTATAACTGTATAACTTCACACAACAACCGTCTTCATTTACCCTTTACCACGAGTTACTCTTGGGCCTTTTATAGGGTGGGCATTATAAAATTGGTTGGCTGATTTTGTTTAGCGACATATCAACCTTTACGGGGTATTTAATGCCAAAAAGTAAATATATCGAAAACAATTTAATGGCATTGACTAAATATATTTTGAACGTAATTGTATGCCTTCAAATACAAATAAAATATGTATTTCTGGTTATGTTGCTGTAAATATGTTTTGGTGATAATTTTGTTATATAAAAATGTATGTTTATACCTTCATTGTTATTTGTTTTCGTTTGGAAGTTCCCTATTTGCCAATAGCTGGAACCAAACAGAATGGACCTGGAAACATCAATTAAGAGGTGGTTTCACGGTCCTCAAAATCTCCCCGATCAGAGGTTTTGCTGCCGTATGGAGTTTATCGTCATACCCAGGACTAAAATTATTTTACAAAATATTATATAATCTTTTTCGTTTTAACATTCGATTTCAAGTTTATTTCTGCTCCAAAGCGTAAGAAACACAACGAAATAAACTTCGTGTTGAAAAGTAAAACTGCAGGCTGATCTGTCCTGTCTGTAATTAAATGGTATCGTCGATATATGTTCATAAACAAAGTATAAGTGCCTTTTTTCGTTTTAATCTTCCTTAAGACTGCTGTGTGTGCTTAGGTCTATAGTATTCTCAACATCCTCCTGTAGAATAACACTTTCTGTTGTCCTTCATCCGTGAAGAAATTGGCCTGCATTCATTGCCAGGAATATTGGCATTACATAGCATTTCAATACTTTTTTAATTAAATTTTCCTGTATCTTAATACTTTGCTTAGCTTTTGGAAGGCACTTTTTGCTATTCCAATGCAACTGCGGATTTCAATGCCACATTTTCTATCCTCTGTTAAAACACTTCCAAGATATTTAAACTTCTGTACTTGTTTGATTTTGGCATCTTCAATTCAGAGTGCGTATCTTGGGCTTTTTCTCTTGTTGACAACCATATATAATCTCTTCGTACAAGTGATAGTCCTTTCTTGTTGTTTTCTTTACTATCTTGTCTAGGATAGTAAAAAAAAACAAAAAAAAACTTCATAACGGGATCTAATGTGGTTACCCAGCCATTCTGCATTCTGAGGTTTATGCAACTTGTATAACTTCAGATGAACTCTATACATATATATATATATATATATATATATATATATATATATATATATATATATATACGTGTGTGTGTGTGTGTTAATATGTTGTCCTTGTCATCCTTTTGTACGGCTCAGAGTCGTAAATTCCATACAGGTACCATATACGCCAGCTGGATGTTTTCCATAAAAGTTGTCTGCGTGGAGTTAACCTTCAAGATAGGACATCTAACGTAGACCTGTTTAACAGGTGTAATATTGGAGGAATCGAGACTTTTCTCATACAGTCTCAGTTACGATGGACTGGTTATGTCTTGAGAATGTCTGATGACAGGATACCCAAGATCCTAATGTACAGACAGTTAGATCAGGGCTACAGGAATGTAGGATGTCCATGGCTAAGATACAAAGACGAGCTGAAAAGCAGCTTGTCAGCTGTCAGTATACCACATAACACCCTTGAACACTTAGCCTTGGAGCAGGTAGAATGGAGATCAACGCCTTTTAGTGAACTCAGCAGTTTTCAATCTGCTTGTGTGAATCCTCTTCAAGAAGCGAGAGCAAGATCTAAAAGGTCAGAAAATCTAACAGTGATCTCATCTCACAATCCTCACTCTTACTCCATATGGGGCCTCCTTTGTAAATCACTAGCGGGTCTTAAATGCCACTAAAGATTATCACACAAAATTTTATAACTGAATCAATTAAGCTGTCAGATCCTCATACGTCGAAACTGACGGGAGAGTCCATTATATTAATCGAATTTGCCCCAAGCAATGCAGTAAATCCACTAAGACATAATGGGTTACTGAGTGTGAAAGAGTTAGAAAACAGAAACATTAATAAGGAGCAAGAACAATAGAAGAGTAATCAGGAAGACAATAGATAGCGATTGACATTGCATTTAAATTTTTGCAGATTAAAGTTGGTTAAAAAACACGGAGCCAGAAAAAATATTCAGTTGAACAAAGGAAGGATAACGATAAAAGTACCATTATATCACCAAAGCTTAAAAATGCTTCATCTTCATCTTGATGATGGTTGGAGAGCTGACTGGATAAAATATTCTGTTAAATACAACAAGGATAATGATAACCGTACAATTATATTACTAAAAGCCTGAAGATGGTTACTTTTCTTCTTGATGATGGTTGGAGACCTGACTGGACAAAATAGTATAAATATAGACAATATAGTTAAATACACGTATAAAGAATTAACATATAATCATATTACCAAAAGCCTAAGGATAATTACTCTTTATCTTGATGGTGGTTGGAGTGTAGACTGGACAAACTATTGACTGCAATTTGTCATCCTCGTATTCTCTGCCGTATATTACTGGAAATCTCTGGATAAATGGATCGCTGCTAAAAGAGAGCAGGTTGGTTCTGTCTGTCAGAGAAGACAGACACTGCTGAATTTATACAGCGGCACGTATTCAAATCTTTGCGACGAGGAAATAAAATTCAATAAATAATCCTTTCTACATCACGTTATTAGAGAACAATGTTTATTTATTAATTAATTTATTTCAGCCAGAGGGATGTTTATCTCTGGTTATTTTAACGATTCCCATGAGGACACTCCGATTCTAAACGATGACTGATTTCAGACAGCAGCCTCGGAAGGTCAAATATTGTTAGATCGCCTTGGAGAAGACCAACAGTCATTGAATATCGTTGGCTGGCGTTACAAAATCGCAAACAAAGGGCTTTACCAAATAACAGAAGCCATATTACTAAATTTTTTTTCACCTCAAACGAAGCGATAATGACATTATGACGCAAGGGGTTACTGAGAGGGAAGGAAAGTGAAAAAAATGCTTCTGATAAGAAAGGAAATTAAAAGAACTGGATTCAAGGAGACACAAGGTGACTATTGATGTCGCCTTAACATTTTTGAAGATCGTAGTTGACAGATTCTACACAAAGATATGAAAAATTCCATGGACTGAGCGAAATTCCTTGGACACGTAACGAGATATGGTGCAATGATTAGCAAGCTTGTCTCGCTAGATCAACTATGACTGAGTAGTGAGTTCGATCCTAACTGGGTGCCCCACAATTTCGGCCTTGTGCCACATCTAAGCAACGCTTAGAAAATCATTAGAGGCAATGAAACATGTAATGGTTAGCAAGCTTGTCTCGCTAGGTTAATTATGAACTGGGAAGGCAGTGAGACACTTAGCTAACGTGTTTTTATAAAGAGGTTGCGTAACGAGGGCGCGGGGCCTTAGGAAAGAGAGAAAACTGATGAGAGCCACACTCGCCAATGTCCTAAAGGGACGCATACAGAAGAAGAACAAGGGGGAGTTGGAGGGTGTAGTAGTAGTAGTACTACTACTACTACTACTTTCAGTTCTGTTGTATACACATTTCCTTCCGGGTCCCAACCAGAGACATAAGGTCAGAAATGGATACATGACATTTTCCACTGATCATTTTTTGTAAAAAAAAAAAATAGAAACATAATTTACATTATTCGGACTATCTTCCTCATCTTTGTCGCCATATTTATTATAACGTTTCGGCCGCTGTACGCTCCGGACTTCTGCAGGTGGTTGGAATGTCGAACTGAACCCTTTATTTCGCTCACTGGGGAAGACTGCTCTAGTTCCACGTGCCATGTTTAATGGATGTCAGTTGTCAGTTATCTCCTGTTAATTCCCCTCTCCAAGTTCTCCACTGCCTTAACCGGGTATTGAACTCACACTCTTTGGGTCCTGTCACTAGATCTAACTAACGCTTTTATCCACTGTGCCATGTGTTGAGATTAAACATGGCACGTGGAACTAGAACAGTCTACCCCAGTGAGCGAAATAAAGGGTTCAGTTCGACATTCCAATCACCTGAAGAAGCCCGGGGTGTACAACGGCCGAAACGTTGTAATAAATATGGCGACAAAGGTGAGGACAATAGTCCGAATAATGTAAATAGTGTACATAATACCTCATCTCAGAAATATAGACAGATACTGAACGGCCGAAACGTTGTAATAAATATGGCGACAAAGATGAGGACAATAGTCCGAATAATGTAAATAGTGTACATAATACCTCATCTCAGAAATATAGACAGATACTGAACGGCCGAAACGTTGTAATAAATATGGCGAAAAAGATTAGGACAATAGTCTGATTAATGTAAATAATGTACATAATACCTCATCTCAGAAATATAGACAAAAAAGAAACAATTGTCACACGTATTTTCCATAGATAAAGCCGTTCTTAAAGTTGTACTTATGAATACAATCTTTCGTATTTCTTTAAGGCATGGGATACGAGAGATTCCTTTCACGAGTTTGTTAGAACCATTTCCAATCAATCAGAGGGCACCAACTACAACTAGAATTATTGATATCCTTATGTACCACTTTTTCTTTTTAGATTTCTACTTCAAGATCCTTGTATTATTATTATTTGACAGAAATGCAAGAAGCTGGAAATGAGTTCCACGGGCGAGAGCAGAAACTATTTGAATAGAAGTTTAAGATAACACCCCTAGCAATTTTGGCAGCAATGAAATGATGATATGTAGTACCCTAGTTAAATTTGTGAAGCAGTGTTACCAAAGAAAATAATTCATCAGAACAATTGCCATGAAAATATTTATAGAAATGGTACACAGAAGGTACTTTACGACGGTGGGAAAGTTATTGATACCGTAATGGCAAATCTCTCTATATAAAAAAAGAGGATGTCTGTGTGTCAGTCTGCGTGATACCTTTTCACTCGAGATCCATTCAGCCCATTTTCACCACTTGGCGTGTACATCGTACAATGTAAGAGATAGATTCTTAGCTTAAAAAATCAATATTTAAAAAAAAAAATAATCGATGAAGCCGATGAAAAATCGATAAATTTTTTCCTGTAATTTCGTTCGAACTCGGTATGTAGGTTACTTGCATAATGACGAGCTCAATACCTCACTTTGCTTTCTACGCCACTGCATTTAGCGAAAAACGAAAACTCGATTTCAAACAAATTTTAAACTAAAAGCTCCATCAATTTTCAAGCAATCTAATACAAACTTCACTCAGTTGTAGCCAACAATATGTTGATTGTTTAACAGTCATTTTACTTGATAATTGAGTCTACCCATCTAGTGAAAACCCGCGCAAATAGCGAAAAATGGCGATTTTTATTGAGTTTTTGGTTTCTTTCTTATTTTCCGTTGATCTTTCAACCAATTTTCATCAAACTTAACAATTGCTTTATAAATGTATCCTCTTTTGCATCCCTGGTCACACACTGACAAATTGAACTTCAAATACTCCAAAATAATTGTGGTTTGAAGTGGGTCTTCATGTTGCCTGTTTTACCCCTACTAATTGGCTAATTTCGATTGAATAAATAGACTACTTCTGTTATATCAGTAACTGCATTAATTCAAAATATTTTAAATGAAAGTACTTTAAAGGAATTGAGGAAGATAGATTCTGTCACATCGAAACATGCTGCTGTTTTTGCTCCATTCAAATTGAACGTTTTTTCTGATCAACCAGCTTGGGTAGGCTGCTAGTAATAAGCTCAAATTGATAGCTCATATGACTCGCAGACGAAATAATCACATATTCAACATGCTGACTTTACAGGCTACTTCGAAAAAAAGTTTAAGGAGGAAGTCTCCATCAATACCAGAAAAAGTGGTAACAGTTTGTGGACTTGAGAAACCTATTTTCCTGAAAATAGGTTTTTAGAAAAATATATTTTCAGAAATTTCAACCGACTGTAACGCTCAGATGTCAGTGAATGCTGAATGTTTGCTTATAAGGAAAGGGCTAATCTTACCATTACTGTCGTATTTAGAGCCTTATAATTAGAACAGCTGCCATGGGTGCCACTTAGAAATGGCGTCACGACTCCGCTGATCACAGATTGCTGTGCAGTATTCATTAATTTGACATTCAAATTCTAAAATATCTGGCAACATTCGACACCGTGGCACTTTTTTTATTTGGAGGGAGTGGGATTTTTGTTGTATTTTTTTCCTTGATATTGAGTGGTTCTGATTGATAAATTTGCATTCTTGAAAACAAGGAAGATCCGCTGTATAGGCCTACCCACCGTTTAGTTCCTTGCTTTGTCTTCTCGAAGAACCGGGGGAATAACATTTCTTCTTGTGGCGCCATTATATTTTCGTAATTCCTCAATAAAGAATTTAAAAGATTATTAAAAAAAAAATTCGTTTTGTCATTAAATATTTTATAGCTAGTCAGATGCTACATGATTGAGCTGTTTTTTAAGGATTGTCAACTTTTTGCAGATATTTTGAAAGCCAGAAAATATTTTCAGATTGTAACTTTTTTTGGAGATAATAATTATTTATTGATAAAAGTCCTCTTCTTTAAACCAAATCTTGGATGGAAAAGAGGTGGATCCACATCTTTCTCAATTGTATTGGCACGTAGATGAATATAATGAAGTCGACTGAAATTTAAACTCAACAGCACAAGTGATTTTCAGTTCCGAGCACTGACACACTACAAGTTAGGTAATGACATTAACTGTTAAAGTTTTTATCTTTACAGTAATGTTCACCTTGTACAACAACCTAAGAGTCACTCGAGGTAGAAGATTATAGAGTAAGAGGTACAGTTTATGAGGACAGGGGAGGACAATAACCGTTAAAACTAGTCCTGAACAGATTAGGATTATAGCGATATAGTAAGCATCCTCTTCGGATTTGGCTCCAAAGTGTAGTGTTAAAAGGCTGAGATTGTAACAATCAGGCAAGCATCCTCTAGGGATTCGCTTCCATAAAATAGTTCACCTAGTCTTGAGACAGGCTGGTTGTAGTGATTAAGTAAGCAACACCTTGGGATACGGCTCCACAAAGTAGTTCCCCTAGAATAAAGACAAGCTGACATTGAAGCAATTAAGTAATCATCTTCATGGAATTCGGTTCCACAAAATAGACATGACATGACACAAGCTACGATTGTAGGGATCAGGTAAGCAGCCTCACCTGTTCTTTTATTCTCCTCTTTTCTTAATATCTTCTTTTTCTCATATTATTCCAAACTCATACGTTTATCCCTTGCGTCTTAGTGACTTCATTGCCTTTCTTGGTGCAAAATGATTAAAAAGATAGCCGCGTTTGAGTTCTACTAAAAGTAACGTTTGAGGTTATAGAAATTTGTCATATTAAAAAAGTAAAAATAATTTCTATAGAAATATATATATATATATATATATATATATATATATATATATATCTGTGACTTGCATTTTTAGACAGGTAGGTCTAACCTGCATGCTAGAGTAGTAGATGATTAAATAGGGGCGTAATTTCAGCGCTTGGCCACTTTTCAGAAATAGGGCTCCTCTTTGCTCTGAGCTTATTCATATATGACAGTTCTCTGGGGCACTCCGGCGTGGTCTAATGTTTAAAAATCTTATCTCGCTTGATCAGTTATGATTGAATAATCAGTCGGATCCTCACTGGGTGCCCCATACGTTCGGTCTTGTGCCACGTCGAAGTTACGCTTACAAAATCACTATTGGGCACTTCAACAGGGTGCTAGATCAATTAGGACTGAATAGTGAGTTCGATCCGCACTGGGTGCCCCATAATTTTGGCCTTGTGCCATATCTAAGCTAAAATTAGAAAAGCACCATTGGGTACTTCGATGTAGTGTAATGCTTAGGAAGCTTGACTCGCTAGATCAATTACGACTGAATAGCGAGTTAGATCCTTACTGAGAGCTCCATACTTTCGGCCTTGTGCCACATCTAAGTAACGTGTAGAAAATCATCATAACATTACTCCGACTGGGCGCCTAGCGTAGAGCAATATTTAGCAAGCGATTTTCGACAATTCACTGACAGTGAATTCGATGGTCACTGGACGCTCTTTTCTTTAGGCCCTGTGGCAGAATTACTTTAACTTGGGAATATCTGCACACAACGAAGGCGTAGAGAGTTACTATTATAAGTCACGAATTTGTTTTCTCACCGGATTTCTTTCATCTCCACAGCAAAATGTTCCTTGGAGAGCACGAAAACCTACAAGGATTTATTATCAGCAGACATAATCTTAACATTATAAGATTAAAGCGAATGACAGGTGTTGATGGAAGATTCTGAAACAAAAAAAGGAAAAATTGATCTTTGTCAAAATGGTAAATAAATGCAAGGAAAAGAAGAAAAGACTAAATAATAACAGAAAGAAAAAAAAGGACCAAATAATAAAGGAAAGAAAGAAAGAGCTAAATGATAAAGGAGAGGAAGAAAGGACTAAATAATAACAGAAAGGACTAAATAATGAAAGAAAGAAAGAAAGAAAGGACTAAATAATGAAAGAAAGAAAGGACTAAATAATGAAAGAAAGAAAGAAAGGACTAAATAATGAAAGAAAGAAAGAAAGGACTAAATAATGAAAGAAAGAAAGAAAGGACTAAATAATGAAAGAAAGAAAGGACTAAATAATGAAAGAAAGAAAGAAAGAAAGAAAGAAAGGACTAAAGAAAGAAAGAAAGAAAGGACTAAATAATGAAAGAAAGAAAGAAAGAAAGGACTAAAAATAAAGAAAGAAAGAGAAAGGACTAAATAATGAAAGAAAGAAAGAAAGAAAGGACTAAATAATGAAAGAAAGAAAAGAAAGGACTAAATAATGAAAGAAAAAGAAAGTAAAAAGGACTAAATAATGAAAGAAAGAAAGAAAGAAAGGACTAAATAATGAAAGAAAGAAAGAAAGAAAGGACTAAATAATGAAAGAAAGAAAGAAAGAAAGGACTAAATAATGAAAGAAAGAAAGAAAGAAAGGACTAAATAATGAAAGAAAGAAAGAAAGAAAGGACTAAATAATGAAAGAAAGAAAGAAAGAAATAAAAGGACTAAATAATGAAATGAAAGAAAAAAGAAAGAAAGGACTAAATAATGAAAGAAAGAAAGAAAGAAAGGACTAAATAATGAAAGAAAGAAAGAAAGAAAGGACTAAATAATGAAAGAACGAAAGAAAGGACTAAATAATGAAAGAAAGAAAGGACTAAATAATGAAAGAAAGAAAGAAAGAAAGGACTAAAGAAAGAAAGAAAGAAAGGACTAAAGAAAGAAAGAAAGAAAGGACTAAATAATGAAAGAAAGAAAGAAAGAAAGAAAGGACTAAATAATGAAAGAAAGAAAGAAAGAAAGGACTAAATAATGAAAGAAAGAAAGAAAGGACTAAATAATGAAAGAAAGAAAGAAAGGACTAAATAATGAAAGAAAGAAAGAAAGAAAGTACTAAATAATGAAAGAAAGAAAGGACTAAATAATGAAAGAAAGAAAAAGAAAGAAAGGACTAAAGAAAGAAAAAGAAAGAAAGGACTAAATAATGAAAGAAAGAAAGAAAGAAAGGACTAAATAATGAAAGAAAGAAAGGACTAAATAATGAAAGAAAGAAAGAAAGGACTAAATAATGAAAGAAAGAAAGAAAGAAAGGACTAAATAATGAAAGAAAGAAAGAAAGAAAGGACTAAATAATGAAAGAAAGAAACATCTATGAAAGTAATTCTATATTGATACTTATTATTAACACTCAACACACGCCTACCCAATTTAAACAATTCGCCCTAGCTGTTACCATGGAAATTTTGATTTCAATTATTAAAAAACATTTAAATTTCAGAAAACGTTATTCAAAAAAAAATTTCGCTTGAAGATGGAACAGAGCTTACTTTAACTCAATTTAATTCAAATAATTATAAAGAAGTTTTCGGAAACTTGTTTTGAAACATCTTATGTCGCGAATTGAAGAAAGAAAGGACTAAATAATGAAAGAAAGAAAGAAAGAAAGGACTAAATAATGAAAGAAAGAAAGAAAGAAAGGACTAAATAATGAAAGAAAGAAAGAAAGAAAGGACTAAATAATGAAAGAAAGAAAGAAAGGACTAAATAATGAAAGAAAGAAAGAAAGGACTAAATAATAATGAAAGAAAGAAAGAAAGGACTAAATAATGAAAGAAAGAAAGAAAGAAAGAAAGGACTAAATAATGAAAGAAAGAAAGAAAGAAAGGACTAAATAATGAAAGAAAGAAAGAAAGAAAGGACTAAATAATGAAAGAAAGAAAGAAAGAAAGAAAGGACTAAATAATGAAAGAAAGAAACATCTATGAAAGTAATTCTATATTGATACTTATTATTAACACTCAACACACGCCTACCCAATTTAAACAATTCGCCCTAGCTGTTACCATGGAAATTTTGATTTCAATTATTAAAACACTTAAATTTCAGAAATACGTTATTCCCAAAAAAATTTCGCTTGAAGATGGAACAGAGCTTACTTTAACTCAATTTAATTCAAATAATTATATTGAAGTTTTCGGCTCTTGTTTTGAAACATGAGACCTCTTATGTCGCGAATTGGAATCATATTTTTAAATAAATAATTATATATATACACACACACACACACACACACACACACACACACATATATATATATATATATATATATATATATAATAGTTTTAGGTTCATTTATTCAAAAAGAAAATTTGAAAAAATACAATTAATCCTGGCTTATTTTCAATATAAATTAAAACCCTTAATCCCCGTTTATTTCAAATATAAATCCCGTCTATGTTAAATATGTAGAAAATAAATGGAAATACCTGCGTGTGTTAGGTTGTGGTCTAATGTGGGAATCAGAGTGTTTGGCATGGCTTTTTTTTAAAGCGAAGCCGCTCCGTACACTGGCTTTTCTAAACTATTTACAGAAAAGAGGTGGGATGCGCAGATCTGCCACCTTGTTACTCCCTTCTCATCATTTTTTTATTTTTTTTGTGAGAGGACTTTATAAGATCAAAGTGTTTCCATGGGTTTTCTTCTTCTCTCATTATTAATTGATCCGTAACTAAAAATTGGGTCGCGAGACAGGGCAGTGTTTCGCAACACTTATTTTAACGGACCGACTTCTGATTTACCCTTTGAATCGAAATGGAATTTTCGACAAATATATATATATATATATATATATATATATATATATATATATATCGAATAGGGTGTCCATAAAGTTTGTGTGTACTTTAAAAAAATTTTATTTGTATTTGCGATAGAAATAATCTGTAAAAAATGTTATAAAGTTTAATGTACCTAGTTTTAAGTAGAGCTAAAATAACTAATGTGATTACAGGCATTACTGTAAATCAGTTGGCAAATGTTTTCCGTGTATTGCTAATGATGGAGGACATGTGGAAAGTTATATAAAATTTCAATAAAACCTTAAAAAATATAGATTTACTTCTTTTTAATGCTTTTCACAAATTATTTTGTACATATAAAATTATAATTTTTTAAAATGCACACGAACTTTATGGACACCCTGTATATATATATATATATATATATATATATATATATGTGTGTGTGTGTGTGTGAAAAATATATAGAAAATAGGAAAGGACTCGTTAGGTAAATAATCCAAAGTTCTTTAGTATTTTGTTAGTATTTTCTTAAAAATAGTGCTCGATACAAAAGTAGAGCATAAATATAATTAACATAGAAATTTTGATTTCAATAATGAATATGCTTATAAAACGCGTTTATTTTAAATATAAAAACTAAATCTCGCTTATTTCAAATACATTTTTTAAAACCAGTAATCCGCGTATAGACTAAGCTAACTTTGCGTTAAACAGACACGTTTATTAAAATTTAAATTAACGTAAATCGTCACTCAATACTAAAAACCTGAAGACTGCGTTGTACATGAAATACATACATGTTATACATAATATATTATATATATAATATGTCTATAGATTTATAATATATAAATTTTATATATATATAATATACATACACTATATATATACAGATACTTAATGTATATACATATATATATTATAAACATAATGTATATACATAATGTCTTTTAAATGTATAATAATGTATATACATACATATATACATAATGTATATGTATACTCCATGCATAATGTATATATATATATATATATATATATATATATATGCATGTATGTATGTATATATATATATATAATGTATGTATATATATATATAATGTATGTATGTATATATATATATATATATATACATACAGTGTAACCCGGTTATAAGAAACCCGGATATAAGAGAAACCCGGATATGAGAGATTTTCTCTGGTCCCAAATTAGAGCCTGTTTTAATGTATATAAAATAGACCAAACCAGGATATAAGAGACTTCTTCTCCGGTCCCAACAACTCTCTTATATCCGGGTTACACTGTATATTGCATATATGTAATGTATATATATTATATATACATCATTTATATGGATATATAACGTGTGTATATATATAATGTATATACATGTATAATGTATATAGTATAAAGTATATAGTATAAAGTATAAATTATGTCTATGTAATATAAAAATACTAGCAGTAGAGCCCGGGGATGTAACAGAAAGAGATAGATCAAGTATCGACCATCATAAAGACTGAAAAATAAAATTGACAAAGATTATTGTTTAAGGTTGACGGACACGCATGTCTTAATTAGTTTTTTTTTTTTTTTTTTGTTGTTGTTTTTTACGAATTTGTCAAACCCAAACAGAAACAAAAACATTGTTTTCAATCGTTATGAGTCTACCGATTGAATAGAATTTTATTATAAACAATTGACTTGTAAATGGAATTTTTAAAGCATTCTGAATGTAAAAATAAAGAAAAAAGTGTGCAAGACAATAAGAAATACTACCTGCCCCCCCAAAAGTGAAGATTCGTTGAAATTGGTTGAAAAATCTAAGAAATCCGATCCAATATATAAACGTACACACACAACCTGGGTTTTATAATAAGTATCATTATATATAATGTATACAGATATATAATGTTAATATATATATATATATATATATATATATATATATATATATACGTATAATTCCTATATATATATATATATATATATATATATATATATATATATATATGCGTGTGTGTGTGTGTGTGTATTCAACAGATTTTATTTAAGTTCAACTTTTTTAGTTGATACTCGTATTTGAGTCGCCACCCTGTTTATTTAGACAGAATATATATTTATATATAGAAGCCTGAATATTCGAGAAATCTTATTAGCGAAAACTTGCGCTCTTTAGCAGGATTCGAACCTGCGTTCCCCTAGAGGAAACGTCATTAAATTTGACGATCTAACATCTCTAAAGATATTGTATTTCATTTGTTTTGTTTTTTTTTTTTTGTTTTTTATCGAAGCAGTCATATGCTCTCTGAACATGAGGAATGGTTTACTAGTCAAATTTACTTAACTGGGTAGACCAACGTAGTTATATTCCAATGTGTTTACCTTCCTCTGGCACAAGGCCAGAAATATGGGGTAACCAGCTGTCTCTAAATATTGTGATTATTAGCTCATCCCTAAATTGGTATTGACGCGCATTATAACAATGTTTCCCAATATTTATTCCATCTGCGCACTTTTAGGGCACACACTTTTTTGTCAACGCCCCATCCACGTCAAATTAAATTTCGAATATTATACTGAATTCACCATTCATCGCAAGATAAGATTTAGATATTAGTGAAAAAAATAATTTTGATACTGTTTTCATTTTTATTATAAATACCAATGATTAAAATGCCTAAAAAAAAAAACATTTTTATTTGATAGCTTATCTCAGTTTTGAATGCGATGGTTGACATTAGTGCTTTCTGCCTAAGGCTCTTAAGTTCCATGTTGCTTTGCATAGAAATAGTAGATCACCTCGTTTTGTAATTTGTAGGCGGTTTTTTTTTTGTTTAGTAAGATGTGTGACTGTGTTGAAACCACATTCAGCCATATCGGAAGTTGGAAAAGCAATGAAGAAAAGTTTGATAGTTACCCACAGTTTTAAATACCTTTTTAAAATTTCCTTTTGTATTGAATAATTTTTGAAAATTTGAAAAAAAAAAAATAGATAAATAATTATGTTCACCCCCCCCACACACACACAAATTAATTAAAAACTCCCAGCGCCCCTCTTTCAATATAACAGAACCCACAAGGGTTTGCTCACTCCCACGTTGGGAAATATTGGTTTATGTTGTCCAGCAAATATCTCCTTCAAAATGGCGCCAGTGATTAAGATTGTCGCGCCGTTATATCCAGTTAAACACTTTGATGAAGATTGTTTCATCGGGGGCGGAGGGAAGGTCTCTTAAGTGGCCTTTTCGTTGGGAGGTTAATTGTCATCTGATACACAAGTGGGTGAAGTGAAATGTGTTTATTTCATATATATATATATAACAATCGAAATTGTACACGAAGCAAGGTTAAATATCCATTGGGAGTGACGGGTTTTATTTCTACATATATCCAGTCGGACTGAAGGCCTTTTACAAAATCCAGCCTGCGAGCGCATTTTTCCGGTTTTGCCAAAGAGGTGGAATCTAGCTTCTTTCTTCTTTTTATGTGCCGTGTCCCTTCAGGACGTAAACGATCATGACTCTCCACTACCTCCAATCTCTTGTAGCTCTCAATGTTTCGTGCCTCTGCCAACTCCCCCCCCCCAGATCACGTTTTGCCATCCTCTGCTTAAGCCCGCCAGGTATGCCATGCGTTGCTTTCCCTTGGCTCTCTTTCCCTCTATTCGACCTGTGAGTATCAGATTCTCCAGGCCCTCCTTTCTCATTACGTGTCCCAGAAATTTCAAATACCTCTTCCTGATGTTAAGTACAAGCTTCCTCCTTGTTTGCATCCTCTCTAAGACCTCATCGTTGCTCACACGCTCGGTCCATGATATCTTTAGCATCTTTCTGTAGAACCACATCGCCGCTACCTAGAGTCTCTTTTTCATCTTTCAGGAGACCGTCCAATATTCGCTGCCGTATAAGAGGACATATGTCATGTAGCAGCTCAGTAGTCTTTTCTTTGTCACCAAAGAAATCCTTCTGTCTCGCAGAACTCTGCCCAGCTTCTGAAATGCATCCTTGGCTATCCCAATCCGACTTCAGATCTCAGCGCTGCATCTACCGTCCTCCATCAAAACACTTCCCAGATATTTAAACTTCTGCGCATGCTTGACATTAGTGTTCCCGACCTGCAGATCGTATTTCGGGATCATCCTTTTACGGATTATTATGCATTCTGTCTTCTTGTAATTTATGGTTAATCCCTTCTTCTCGTTCTCCCTCGCTACCTTCTGTAAAAGGTTTTGTAGTTTCTTTTCCGTGTCTGCTATCAGTACTGTGTTGTCTGCGTATCTTATGTTGGTAAGATTGTGGCCGCTGATTGTGGATCTCCAGAACCTCGTCCAGGTTCCTCTCTGCCCGAAGGCAGAGAGTTCGACTGTTAGCCGAAAAGATTTCGGCTAGAATATTTCGCCACCATCCCCCCACGAGGGTTGCATGTAGCACAATGCCGGGTTTAACTTGGGTTCTCCGAGCCCGTAGTCTCGGCCAAAAAATACCCGTAGAACCCGCATAACGGGATCGGGTTGATCAACCTCCCCGAACGAGAGACTGCCATCAGCTGAGCCTCGTCAGGGTGCCTCTCTGCTCAGAGACAGAGAGTTCGACTGTGTAGCCGAAAAATATTTCGTCTAGAATATTCAGCTACCCCCCGCCCACGAGGGTTGCATGTGGCACAAGGCCGTTTTAGCGTGGGATCTCAGAGCCCGTAGGCTCGGCCAAAAATATTCCCTTTTTGAACCCGCATAAACGGGTTCAGGGGCAGTCTACCTCCCCGAACAAGACTCTGCCCTTCTGCCCGAGTTTGACTGTATAGCTGAAAAAGATTTCGACTAGACTCTGTAGTCCGTTGACTTACAGATACTTATAGGTAGTTACTACCTATAGTGTCGTCACTCATGGGAGTGACAGGTTATTTCATTACATCACGTCTTTAAATCATATATCTAAACATACCTTTACCATGAAAGTATAAAATTGTGTACAAAATATTTAGATTTCGGCACTAAATAACCCATAGAGATTGATAGGCCGCTAAAAAAATAAAATACCACCACTCAAATCATCAAAAGATTATGTGGGCAAAAATTGTTGCTAGCATTCGCTATTTATTAAAGCAAATAAGAAAGAAATCAAAACCTGTTAAGACATTTATTACGAGATTATATGCATTCTTTCATATCGTCGGCAGAGTATATTAATCAGATGTGTAAAACTTTTTCTTTTTTCGGGGTTAATGGTGTTCTTTTGTATTCCAAGGGCCAAACAAAAGTAGAGAATACAGTAGGTATTCATCTGTAGCTCCACGTCGTAACAGAATGTGTCACAAGGTCGATTTTAATGTGGTATTTTAGAAGCCTTTCAAAAACTGCTCAATCTCCTTCAGCATTTCCCCTTTAGGCCACACCTCGGGCGCCGGGTAATGACTCCAGCCTCCCTCCCGAAGAACACGTACTACCTGGAGAGATGGCCCCTGACAGTTGAGCGAATTAATATGGGTGGGTTATGGAAGTTAGAGAATTTTGTATGTAAAATAAATAAGCAAACAACTAAATGCAACAACGATTCAAAAAATGGAATATTTCAGTATTTTTCTCTTTGTGAATAAGTAATGGATAGCGGCTCGATAGTTCGAATTCCATTTGAATCCATTACATTCACTTATGTGCTAATACCCTTGGGAAACGTATGAATCCTCTTCTTCTCCCCACCCCCAGCTATTTGTAAATAGCAGGACAGACCGGGTTCTATAGCCTTGGATGGCAACTGGTCTACCGCAGAAAGAAATGATAACCTACTACAGGAAAAAAAAATCTGCCTCGTCAGTCATGTATCGAATGATACATGATCGCCTAAGCGTGTATCACGCATGGCACATAACTAAGTTTTACATTTCTAGCTCGAATCACCGTATTATCATCATCATCATCATCATCACTATCATCATCATCGACTTGACTTTTGTAATCGAAGGGCGGATCCGAATGCAGGAGCCAATCAAAACTCTTTTCCCCAACGGTCTATCAATGGCAGCCATCAGCAGTTCTGGTACAGTCATACCTGTCCATCGTTTGACATTGTCCAGCCAGTTTTTGCGTTGACGTCCACTCCTACGCCGACCTTCAACGGTGTCTTGCACACGCTTTCGTGCCTTGTAATATGTCCAAACCACGCCATTTTTCTCCGTATATATCCGTGTATAAGGCAAACTTTAAATCTTAAAAATTAATCCCCGAAATAGGGGGTCGTCTAATACAGCAGTTACAAAAAGCTAACCTTAAATCTTGTATCGGCATTGGTAAGTAGTCCTGTAATCCGTCAGTGGTTGTGCTAGCACGAAGTTACAACTGAGAGTATGATCGTACTGGTGTTGTTCAAACTTCTGATTATGACATATGATGCGCTTTCTCCCAGAAACTGGAACTATGATCTACTCAGGTTGAACAAACACAAATATGCCTGAGCAGATGGGGGTGCTCAGTAAACAAGAGTAGCCGACCATTATTTAGATGTATATGTGTTTGGCTTACACGATGTTACTTTGAGATATGGAAGATTATATACTGTATAATATGGTGACCTTTAAATCTTAAAAATTAGTGCCCTAAATAGGGGGTCGTCCAATACAACAATTACAAAAAGCTAAGCTTAAATCCTCTGCTGTATCAACACGGGTAAGTATGGCTCGTATGATTGCACCATAAATAACGGTAGGCTAACAATTTCCTCGCTATGGTAATTACCGACATAAATATTTCAAGCTGAAACAGTTCATATTACAATGCTGTACTGCACTTATAAATGTAAAGAATTATAAATTAAACTAGCAGCATGGCCCGGGATTGCCCGTGCTTGATTCAAAAATCATACGACTCATACAGCAATCGCTATCACTTGAGTTAAAATATTTTTGCCCTTCCTTGCCTTTAAAGGAGTGCCCTTTGCCGTGCTGATGTTGCTACATGCCTTACTTGATGCCTATCTCACACTGCGAATTTTTTCTAAGCTCTATACTAAACATTAAATCTGTTAAGAAAAAAGAACTAAACAAAATGAACACAAAACGATCAGCTTTAAAAAAAAAGGACTCGTAACTGGAAAAACCGAATGAAAAAAGAATGTTAACAACAAATACTTTTTCACACCCAACCCAGTTCTGCGGAATCAGAATCAACGTTGAGTTTAAGCAAGCGAATGAGCCAATTGGAGTAAAGTGCCATGCAGATTTAAATTTTTCCCACTTGTGACGAATGCAGCTATCGATTTTTTTGCATGCTAGTTAACATTCGTGTCAGTTAGCTGTTGGCTCTCACACTGGCCAATAGAATCTTCGTGCCTATTCGTGGCAGCCAGCTATAGGCTCTCACTCTGGCCAGTACAAAATGGCCGCAAACTACATGAAAACTGCCGTAGAAGCATGAAAAAATCGATTATTTCCACTGTCGATGGGAGTTGGGAAATGCAAAGTCAGTCTTGGCCTTGCCGCTAACTTGGAGCACGTGCATGTAAATTTTGGTGCAAATTGCGGCCGTGCATTCGTTACACACACACTCATCCTGCCTTTTATTGATAGAGATAAGACTATTTTTATTTCTTGATTTTGCATTAAAATGCAATATTTAAGAGACAATTACACAGCAATTTTCAAGCATACTGCTGAACAACACGTACTAGTAACAACGTAAACATATCTTCCGTTCTTGATTTCTAGAGCTATGTCTGCGTTCACACCAATCATTATTTTTCTGAGTAATGTTAAATAACAGCATTTAGGGTAACTTACAATCTATATTTCTAAAAATTAAATATCATTTTGGAGTTAAATAACAACTACATTTAGTATAGCATAAAACCTTTATTTTTCAATTTACATTATTCGGACCGTTGTCCTCATTTTTATTGTCATGTTCACGACGTTTCGGCTTTCTTCAGGTGATTATAATTTCGAACTGAACCCTTTGTTCTATTATTATTCTAGTTCCACATGCCATGCCTCTTCCTTATATCTCAGATATTTCCCTTTAACTCAAATCTCCATGTTTTTGTCTATATTTCTGAGATGAGGTATTATGTACACTATTTACATTATTCGGACTATTGTCCTCGTCTTTGTTGCCATATATATCACAACGTTTCGGCCTTTCAGTATCTGTCTACATTTCTGAGATGAGGTATTATGTACACTATTTACAATATTCGGACAATTGTCCTCATCTTTGTCGCCATATTACAACGTTTCGGCCGTTGTACGCACCGGCCTTCTTCAGGTGGTTGGAATGTCGAACTTAACCTTTTATTTCGCTCACTGTGGTAGACTGTTCTAGTTCCACGTGCCATGTTTAATGGATGTCAGTTATCAGTTATCTCCTGTTAATTCCCCTCTCCAAGTTCTGCTCTGCCTTAACCGCGTATTGAACGCACACTCTTTTGGTCCTGTCACTGGATCTAACGCTTTTATCCACTGTAAATATTTACATTGTTAGAACTATTGTCCTCATCTTTGTTACCATATACACGACGTTTCGGCCGTTTTACACCCCGGTCTTCGTCAGGATCTGTGATGATGTATTATAACTATGAGGAGAACGTAAATAATGTAAATAGTGTAAATAGTCTGGGGTCAAGTCACTAGATCCCACCAACGCTTTTATCCACTGGGCCATGTGTCCTTGAGAACATCAGTGTATGGATTCAGATGATGTCAGATAAAATCACAAAAACTTACCTAAATTCTAAGTTTAATCTTATCTCGAGATCGCATTATGAGTGGAAATATACGGTATTTAACATTAGATAGTTTATTCTTAGCCGTATATTATTTTATATATATATATACATAATCTGGCATTTCCACCCGGAAAACTTAAATTTATTTAATCATTTACATGTGAGGTCGTTTCCTGAGATTTCTCAGTGTCAAAGGATTGATACAAAAAGATAAGAAATTCTGGCAGTCAACATATTGACACCTAGGGAGATAGGGGGTGCATTTCGACGGGGTGTAATGGTTAACAAGCTTTTCTCGATAGATCAATTACGACTGATAGTGAGTTCGATCCTCACTGAGTGATCCATACTTCCAGCCTTGTGCCACATCGAAGATACGCTTACTAAATCACTATTGTTATCCAAGAGTTCTTTGAGCGTGGTGTAACTGTTAACGTGCTTGTCTCGATAGATCAATTACGATTGGCTAGTGGCTTCGATCCTCAGTGGATGCCACATCAAAGCCACGCTTAGTAAATCGCGATTATCGCCCAAGAGATGTTCGATTAGCATTCTTGTCTTGCTAGATCGATTACGACTGAGTAATAAGTTCGATTTACACTGGGTGCTTAATACATTCAGCCTTGTTCCCTATCGCTTAGTAAATCACCATTGTCACCCGCTATCACCAAAGCCGTCATTCACACTTTTTAGGAAGTAGGCAGAACTCAAAAGGAACTCGTTGTTGAGGTTTGGATGCTGTCAGTCTCCTTTGTCGAATATAACAAGACCAACTGGTTCTGCGACTCCAGAGTCAAGAGACCAGCTGGAGATGAACATCAGCTGAATAGAATCCTTATCTCCAATTGAGTTGCCAATTGTTAGGAAAGTTTCCAGAGCCTGGAAGAATGCTTCCGTGGTTCTTTCTCGATTTACAATACTGCCGAAATTCCATTTAACTCGAATATGACGGTAGGATACCTATTTCGACAGTCCTGCGTATGGCAATATACCACATTCGAGATACTGGAGGTTTTCCTAAGTGTAGAACCACAGCTTAATTGCTGCTGTTTCCATAGCCACCCGGTGTGGTAGCACTTTTTAGGGTCTTAGCTATGGGCAAATAAAACACTATAAAAATACTTATTTATAGAAAAATAACCAACAAAAGATTTTATCTGTAGTTGAAGACATACAACTGCGCTAAAAACATTGAGATTTAGGCTTTAAATAACCCATAGAGGTGTTGATATGCCGCTAAACAAAATCAACCAAAACGATTTCAAAGCCACTTCTATCTTTTAAGCAGAAATAGAAAGATTTAATATGGGCTAAGGACCATCAGAGGACTTATGCGACGGGTAATGACTCTAACACCCACCCTTAAAGGACAGGTACTGAGTGGAGGGATGCCCCCCCCCCCACTAGACCTGAGCTAATATTAATTTGAAACTTGACGGCTGGGTTATGGAAGTTAGAGAACGGTGTATATAAAATGAGGTAACTCATTTACATAGGAAATCACAAAACTATAAATAGCTACGACTATTACCCATGAGGCAATTGAGTGCATAATACTTTCTCTGAATCAGTAACACTATACTACACTAAACTATAATTGTGTCGTCGATATCTAAAGAGCCGAACGAGCAATTATCACTTGATAATTATGAATACGCACAAGCATGGTTTCGGCTACTAGCAGCTAAAGCTGGAACAAAAAAGCCGAAGGATTTAAAAACAGTAGGAGGAGAAAACTAAATAAATGATATCTTCTTGGCAGCTGCTAGCTGTGAGGCCATTATAAAATTATAAGCACTTGCTTACACAAGACTGTTAGGGGAAATGACCATTTGACGATATAAGTCAACTAATAGTGAAAAACATAGCACCCCCACAAAAAAAAAAATTAGTGAATGCAGAGAAAGCTAATTTCATGAATATTTCTCAGAAAGTGAATGAACCAGTTATTATATATTTTCTTCATTTAAAACAGGCCGCTAAATATTGTGAATTTGATAAACTGGGATCGAAAAACCAGTCACTCGTAAAGGATTTGAAGTTCATAAACGGCCTTCAAAATGAGGAGTATCGGCAAATGACTCTCATGCATTTACAAATGGGAAAGTTGTCAGTAGAATAAATGTGCCAAATTTGTTCAGCAACAAGAATTAATTCGAAAATTTAATAGAACAAAAGTTACGGCTCCGGTAGAATAAATGAACTCATACCCGATAAAGAAAAAAGACAGAATAATTTGTACTATTTTGTGGATATTAACACCAAAGAGAAAAACAAAAATGTCTGCCATATAAAAAAAAAAATGTGTGAAGTGTTTCAAAATGTTTCAAAATCCCAAACGAAAAACGTAGAGACGGTCCAACAAAATGAAGAGGCAATAAGTATGTACGTCTTTTTCATTGAAAAAAAAAAAAAAAAAAAACGAATGTAAAAAAGTTTTTAAAAATTCAGAGCAATAATGTTTTTTATTGGACATGCAACTATATACAGGAAGTGACGTGACGTTGATAACAATAAATTTCTGGAACAAATTACAAAAACCAAAAAGAAAGAAAAACATTGTCCATTTGAATCAGTTCGATGGATCCGTGATAAAAACGTTAGGCTATTTTGAAGCCTACGTGGAACGAAAAAATAAGTTTGACGTATTACCAATTATCGTAACAAACTGTGAAAAGAATCACGGTCCAATAGGAAATGATGTATAAATAAAACTTAAAATTTATTGAAACAAAACAATTACAGTTGACCACTGATGACAATTCCAGAACAACGTAACAATAAACAATTTTTTTTTCTATCCTCTGACAGCCGCAATGATGGAGAAAGCATTACCTCGAACCATTGCCAGTGAGAAACGCTGCAAGAGCCACTCCGTTTCGCGAGGCTCGTCCCTTAATCGAGATGCAATCGCACCAATCCTCCGAAGGAACGCCATCGAACGAGGGCCAATAACCCCTGAAGTCTCCACTGCCACAGGAGTAAAAAAAAAAAAAAAAATGAATCAGCAAGAGAAGAATATTTAACTATTTTTTTCATCTCTGCGTCCCGGGCGACGGATCCTGGCTCAACCGCGGAAGTGATTAAATTACCGGTCGAAAATGTATCCGCACAGGTCACATCCCAAATCAACGACTTCGCCATTTTAAAAGGGAAAATGGTAATTCCATCCGGCCGCTTTCCATCACCGCGGTCGAGGTCTACGGGTTCGATTTGGGAAGGGAACCCAGCTGCATCCAAACCTCTTCTGGTGATGTCGTTTATTGCTGCATGCCGTGGAAAGCGGCCGGCACTACGACGACAGGAGAGAGGATGCAAACCAAACTCATCGATGGAGGCTCCACATCTGCATCTGTGACGCTCACATATTTTGAGTCCAAGTTTGATGTATTGAACATGAATTCGACAAAATTAGTAAACAAAATCGAGGCAAAAGAAAGTGAAATGTTAAAAAAAAAACAATGAAGAAAAGACAAAAAGGGAAATCCCCCCCGTCATAATTTCAAGCACGAAAAGTGCCAGTCCATCTATTCCCAATAGTTGGGGAAAAAATATTGAAGAAATTAATGGAACAAGATCTATTTAAACAGTCTACCCTAGTGAGCGAAATAAATGGTTCAGTTTGACATTCCAACCACCTGAAGAAGGCCGGAGCGTAAAACGACCGAAACGTTGTAATGAATATGGCGACAAAAATGAGGACAATAGTCCGAATAATGTAAATAGTGTACATAATACCTCATCTCAGAAATATAGTCAGTAACTTCTTGCTTCTTAGTGGCTTTATCGCCTGATTGAATAAAAAGTAAAAATCGAGATTGCAAAGGGACAAATGTTGCTTGCAAATAAAAGACAGTAAATCGTGAAGATATATAATCGTTAGCTTTCTAAGGGAACATGGCATATAAACGTTAAGAAATAATTTGACGGGATATAAAAATGCCATGTTGTTTTCTACAATTCTTTTTCATTTTGTGTCCGTTCTTATTTCCTTGGGAAGTAAGGTTTTTTGGCAAACGTAACAGAAATGTGGTTCTACAGGAGGATGCTGAGAATACCATGGATCGAGCATGTGAACATCGACAAAATTTTATAAAAAATAGAAACAAAAAGGAAAATTATACTTAACATCAGGAGGAGACATTTGAGGTTTATAGAGCACATAATGAGAAAAGAGGGCTTGGAAAATCTGATACTCACAGGGAAGGGTGTCAGGGGAAAACAATGCATAACATACTAAGTGAGCTTGAGTAAATGGATGGTAGAACAAGGTTTAGAAGAAATAACAAAACGACAAAATTTATTAAGTGCCACAAGAGACAGGAAGTTGTGGAGAGCCACGATCATCTATGTCCTGAGGGGACACGGCACAAGAAAGAAGAGAATTTTGTCTTCGAACTGAAATTGAAAGTGCTGATGTTGATTTTCTTGTCGATTTTTTTTTTCTTAAGTGTCTAAACTCGAAGATTTTTCAAAATACCTCGAGCTAACAAGAATTGGTGAGAAAATCTCCATTTTTTTGTCACGTGGGTTATTTTTTCCCCGTATGCAAATTAATTCTTATGTTGTTTGGGGCAGTTTTTTTTTTTCTTGGAGCTATTGTGCTGATATATACACTACAGTTAAAAAAATTGAGGTTTCTCCTTGTCATTTTTTAAATTCGCCAAATAAGTAATTGCTTTGTGCTTTTAATGAGAGAAAATTATTATGCATGGTTAAAAACAGTAAGACATCTTATTTTATTAGAAAATTTTATTATAGCAAAAAGAAAAAAAACATTTTATGATTAAATTTGGCTCAAAATATCTTCCTTTGGCGTTGATTACTGCAGCACAGACTTTTTGCAAAAGTTTATCACAGTATAAGTTTCAAAATTGATTCCATTCTTTTTATAATTACGCTAAGAGGTTTTTTCTTATTGCTGGAGAGTAGTTTTCACAGTGGAGGCTTGTATTTCACTAAGTCGGTCCTAAATTAGGTTCGACGTACAAAACGTTAGGAACTTGAAATAATAATTAATGACGCAACAATCTAGTTGTGGGGCTCATACTTTAATGTCCGACATACGACTGACTCACACAACTAACTGAGCTCACCTGGCGACTGCTACTACTACTACTACTACTTATTATAAGTGGGAGAGTCTATTAACAATAGAATATGTGTGTTCCGGTATAACACTTTTTTTTTTTTTTTTTTTTTCACTCTTCTATCAAATTCATTTAATGCTCATTCTGGGGGCAGCTTCAAACTTTTGAACTGTAGTGTACATCGTTGTCTACATTTTTGCAATCGCTATTTATGTTAAATTCTGTTTATTTTCGGTTGTTACAAACTTCTTGATTCTGCCGAAAACTCTTCGACCTTCCTCCTATATATATATATATATATATATATATATATATATATATATATATATATAGTAATCCATACAGAACACTAACTCGTGCTTTTCTTCTGACTGAAACATTGAGATAGATAAATTCTGTATTAGTTTTTCGATGTTTGTTTTTTGTGTGTGTAGCTTTCACAGTTAAATTTCTATTTCCGACACGAACTCAGTCTATACCGGGGTTGATAAGACTGTCAAATTATATATTTTCGTCAGTCGAAATAAGCTTCTTCCTCATATGAGGTAATTTTAGATTTTATTGTATATATATATATATATATATATATATATATATATATATATATATAAGTATGGCTCTAGTCGCTTGAACACTCAAGTCTTCTAAAGCTTGCGTGCGCGTAAAACTCAAGCTAGGGCTGGTGCTATCCTTTCATAGGAATTAACGTTGACAAGCATCTTTGGTCTATCTAATCTAGACGTTGAGCACTTTACTGAGTAGATAGGTGTTTGCCTTTAGGGATTTTCTTTCCATTTTCTTATTTCTGTCGTCGTTTGAGATTTTATCTTGTTTAAGGGTATTTACGTCTTTTGTCAAGTTGTCCGTTTGTTCCTCCAACGGTTTTGTTTTTTCTTATATATATATATATATATATATATATATATATATATAAGAAAGATGAATGTATGTATATGTATATATAAGAAAGATGAAAAGGTTCGACTGTGTATCGGCTTTACCAAACTTAACGAAAATGTGACAAGAGAAAATTTTCCTCTACCCACTGTAGACCAACTATTGATAGGGTTGGATGGCGCTACAATTTTTAGTAAATTAGACTGCAACAGTGGCTATCATCAAATAAAACCCCACAAAGATTCACAAGAACGAACTGTAGAATATTGGTTAGCTTACAAGTGATCCGACAGACAAGTAGACTAGTGTTAACACAAGTTAAAGCTGACCTGAGTCATTTAATGCAGAGATATATGGGTGAATAGAGACCACTCATGCAAATGTGTTGAGCAGGTCTATTCTAGCAAAATGGACCGAACTAACTGGTGCATTAGGTACTCTCCTATAAATGAGGTAAAATTAGCTGGCTTGCTTTTCCAAGAAGGCAGCCATGTTAGCAAGTAAATCACTTGACTTCTATCTCCCCATCGTGGAAGCATATTGGCCGTTAGTGAAGAATCAGTTTCTTATTGCCGGTTGATTGATTGTTCGTGATTGAGTTGGGCTCTGGGTTGCCAGGTCATTTCGCAATGTAATGCTACCATTTCCTGGTTCTTTAGCAGATTGATGTGGTTTACACATATCTGTAGTCGTCGGCTCAGGGGACACAGGTAAGGCACTTGGTATGGGGGTCTTGATTATGGGCGCTTGAAGTTTTCTTAATAACCTACGGTTCCGCAGGGTTATCCTGCCTGATCCTGCAACTCTAATCCTATACTGACGGTCGGGAAGCGTCTCTACTATTCGCCCAGCTATGTCACATCGATGGCTATTTGGGTTTTGAATGGAGACTGTGTCGCCCTTACGAAGCGGGGATAGGGCATGTGCAGTATGATTGTACCTCTCGATAAAGGCTTGCATTACGTTTGGATAATGTCTTTTCATGTTTTGGGGCTGCAGCTATCCACTCAGGGTGTGGTTTATATAAGTGCGGGTGGCATGAGATAATGTCCCGAAGACGTCTATGAAGCAGGAGTTGCGCTGGTGATAAACCAATGCCTTGGATAGGGGTGTTTCTATATTGCAGGATTGTTTGTACTGCAATGTCATTGTCCAAGGAACACTAGTGTCCTGTGCAGTCTTTTATGCTTCTTTTTGCAGTCTTGACTGCTAATTCTGCTCGTCCGTTAAACTGAGGATAGGCCACTGATGAAATTCTTTGTTTAACAGCCCAGGTTTTTAGGAACTGTTGTAATGAGTAAGCTGAGAAGGACGGCCCACTGTCTTTACTAAGTTCCTCAGGCGCACCATATGTTTGGAATATTTCTCTGCAGATGGATATCAACCTGGAGGCAACTGCTTGCCCTGGCGTGATGCGGTACAGAATGAGAGCCATCCAGTGAGCCTGTCTTCACAATCAAGATACGTGAAGGATCCAACATAGAATAAATCCATCACAATTTGTTGAAAAGGCCATTCAGGTGTAAGTGTCATTGGTTCATGTGGTAGACTTGGGGCATTCCTTGAACACGTAATGCGAATTGAGGCATTCATTCCAAACTGATTCATTGGCATGCGCTTTCATGCCAACTACTCCTTGATGAGCCGAATGTAAGCACATTAATATGTTTTTGCGCTGGAAGGTTGGTATTACTACCCTCCTGTCTAGAAGTATTAGGCCGTACATTTTGTAATAATGTTTTTTGAAAGATTTTGTTATACGCGTTTACCACTTCTTATTAGCAAGTGGCCCGGAGATACTCCACCGTGAAATGACTCACATTGTGGCAGGTATACCCGGAGGTCTATGTAATATTAACGACGTCCTTGTGAGTGCAAAGAACTAAGAGAAATACGAAAACAGACTAAGAGTAGTTCTTTAAAAAATTCAAAGCACAGGAGTCATGTTAAATGAAAAATATATTTTTTTGTCAGTCGCATAAAGTTTATTGGACACATCTTTACGAAAGATGGCATTCAAATTTACCCAGAGAAAGTCAAAATAATAATAGATTTACCTCAAACCAAAGGATATATCCAAATTACAAAGACTGCCAGGCGTGATAAACTAATGTTTTATTCCGTGCTAATATGAATATCTACTTGACAAACACGGTGGATAAATAAAGTACAATAAGAAATAAGGTACGTCACCAATGATGTATTGTTTATGCTCCAATGGGTCTTATTTTTTACAGAAAGCATATGGTCCTTATCCACTTGATTAGATGTTTGATAAGTGACATTTAAAACAAAATCAATTCCTTTTCTGTTATATTCCGTGCTAATAGAAATATATACTTGACAAAAACAGTGGCTAAATAAGTAAAGGTTTATTGTAAAAACCAGTACAATAAGAAATAAGGTAACAGTTATGCACAAGGTCGTCACAAGTCAATCCAGTAGGGATTACTACTATTGGAAGGTCATTAGTTCTCGCGTAAGTCTCAGTCGTCGTCAACAGATCCCAGCTAGTATATTTAGCTACCCCGCCCCTAGGATGGGTTCAGGGTCAGTCTACTACCCCCCCCCTCACCGAACGAGACTCTGTCCTTCGGCGGAGCCTTGTCCGGGTTCCTCTCTGCCCGAAGGCAGAGAGTTCGACTGTCTAGCTGTAACAGATCCCAGCTAGAATATTTAGCCACTCCCCACGAGAGTTGCATGTAGCACAACGCCGGGTTTAATGTGGGTTCTCCAATCCCGTAGGCTCGGCCAGAAAATATTCCCTTTTTGAACCCGCATAAACGGGTTCAGGGTCAGTCCACCTCCCCGAACGAGACTCTGCCCTTTGGCGGAACCTCGTCCGGATTCCTCTCTGCCCGAACGCAAAGATTTTGACTGTCTAGTTGGAACAGATCCCAGCTAGTCTCTGTAGTCCGTTGCCTTACGGATACTTATAGGTAGTTATTACCTATAGAGGTGACAGATTATTGCATTACATCAACTACGTAGGAAAATTTGCTAAGAATTTAGCAGATATTACTAAACCTCTCAGAGATTTACTGAAGAAAGAAAACACGTTGGAAGATCAACAAGATCATTCCAAACTCTGAAAAAGTCGTTGAGATCTGAACCAATTCTAATTCATTATAAAGTCGATAATCCAACGAAGATCTCAGTAGATTCGTCTTCATACGCCTTAGGAAGTTTTTTTTCTTTTGTAGAAGCGAGGAAATGAAGGGAGACCAATGTTTTATGCATCAAGATCTCTTACGATGACCGAGAAAAGATAGGCTCAAACGAAAAAGTGGCTTTAACTGTTGCCTGGTGCTACCAGCAGTTTGCAGATTTCTTACCGAAGTTTATTATAGAAACGGATCACAAACCACAACTGATACTTCTAAAAAAGAAACGTCTGGATGAATTGTCCCTAAGGATTCTGTGGTTTCGAATATGATTAATGAGGTTATAATTATTTACATAGCAGGAAAACAACGAGGTAACAACTGACAATTTATTTTGGGCTTCTACTACTGATCCAACAAGTCAGAATATACAGAACGAATCTTTGTACATTATTTACATTATTCGGATTATTCAGGTCCTGTCACTGGGTCTAACCAACGCCTTTGTCCACTGTGCCATGTGTCCTCGAGGACACATGGCACAGTGGATAAAGGTTAGATACGTTGGATCTAACACTGGATCTAACACATTGGTTAGATCCAGTGACAAGACCCAAAGAGTGTGAGTTCAATACCTGGTTAAAGCAGTGGAGAAATTTCAGAGGGAAATTAACAGATAGCTGATAACTGACATCCATTAAACATGGCACGTGGAACTAGAACAGTCTACACCAGTGAGCGAAATAAAGGGTTCAGTTCGACATTCCAAACACCTGAAGAAGGCCGGAGCGTACAACGACCGAAACGTTGTAATAAATATGATGACAAAGATGAGGACAATAGTCCGAATAATGTAAATAATGTACATAATACCGCATCTCAGAAATATAGATATCTGTAATCAGGTCATAAATTTAAAATCGATCACTGGCTAGTCCTGGGTATGATGATAAACTACATCTGCATCTTATCTAAGACGATAAACTACATCTGGTAAATCCTAAATCAGACCCCAAAGCATCGACACAATAATTCACACTAATTCGACTGGATATTTCCATTCAACTATCACTCAATAATCACTACAGTCAGTAGCCTGACACCGATATTTATACACCTGGCGGAAAACATATATTCATAAGGCAGAACCTGGGTGTCGGTAGTTATTCATTTTTTTCCTATATGACATTTTTGTTCACCACTGCATTAGACAGGTATTGAACTAACAACTCTTTCAGAAAAGTTACTGGATCCAGCCAACGCTTTTATCCACTGGGACATGTGTTCTCAACAGTCCGAACAATGTAAATAGTGTAAATAATTGCAATACCTCATCTCAGAAATATGGACATATCCTGAGCAAGGCCGGAGCGTACAACGGCCGAAACGTCGTGAATATGGCAACAAAGATGAGTTCAACAGTTCGAACAATGTAAATAGTGTAAATA
>CAHIKZ030000793.1:247500-277500 GCA_903632075.3 Acanthosepion pharaonis
GAACAAAACCTTCAGATTCAGCTTTTATTATTATTATTACTATTGTTGTTTGCCTTCTAGTCCTGGGTATAACGATAAACTACATCCGGCAGCAAGGCCTCTGAAAGGGAGATTGGAGTTTTTCAAGAGCATGGAATCTTAATTGCTGTTGTTCCTAGCTCCACTCTAACTCTGGGGTGGTAGAACTTGTTAGGGTCCCGTCTATGTGCGAATAGTGAATCCCAAAATAAAAACAAAGCACTGTGAAAGTATAAAAATATATTTTTATCGTAAAAATATAAGTAATACATTTTTATGTAAAAGAAAATTATTAAAAAACATTACCTATTCATAGTAAAATCTTCCTTCAGCAACAATATGTATTTGGTACTACATACAGTCTATTGTCGGTCCTGGGTATGACGATAAACTACATCCGAGAGCAAGGCTTCCAATCAGGATATTAGAGGTTTTGAAGAGCGTAGAACCACGTATTAATTGCTGTTGTTCCTAGCTCCACCCTAACCCGGGGTGGTAGCACCTTGGCAAATAGTGAATTCGCAAATAAAAACAAAACACTATGAAAGTATAAAAATATAATACATTTTTATATAAAAAAAATTGCCAACGTTAATAGTAAGAGGCAATTGGTGAGTTTTGTAGAACTAGTTAAGGTTGAGACTTGGGAAAAAATTGATTTAGCTGATCTTTACAGCAGAGTTGTGAGTCGGATGCTCACTTCTTGTCACCTTGTGCCAATCTTAGCTAGACGACATAAACAATAGAAACTATGCTTTGGGGCGGAGGTGGCAGAAAATAAATGTTACAATCGTAAAATAAAATATAGTAAAGTAAAAATAAAATAAAGTAAAATAAAATAAAGTAAAATAAAAATAAAGTAAAGTAAAATAAAAATAAAGTAAAATAAAATAAAAATAAAATAAAGTAAAATAAAAAAAAGTAGAAAAGAACTAAAATCAATTACTCTCGATTGTTTGGCAAGGGGAACCAAACCTGTTCTTTATGCTTCCGATTCTGTCTGCATCCTCCGCATTCAGTCTGCCACGCCCCACCCATCTACCCACCCACCCTTCAAAAAGGAAAAAAAAACGATCTCATCATCTGAGAGGAAAGTGGCTGTTGCCTGGTGGCTTTCAGCTCTCCAAGACGAATTAGCTGACAAGTAGTACTTTCTCAAAATGTATCGTGGATTTAACGAAACGATTTTCGACGACAGGGCGGAATTTAAACCTCTCTCTCTCTCTCTCTCTCTCTCTCTCTCTCTCTCTCTCTGGTATGTCGCTTCATGACATAGGTGATCATGGTTCTCCACACCTTCCTTTGTTTTACTTCGTAGCACTTTTTCTTTTATGTGCCATTTGCTTTCAAGGGTTTAGGCGATCATGGTTCTCCACATCTTCCTGTCGCTTGTAGCTTTTAATAAGTTTTATCTATTTGTTATTTCTCCCAAATCCTCTTCTATCCTCCATTTGCGAAAGCTCATCAAGTATGTCACACACTGCTTTCCTCAATTCGTCCTGTGGGTATCGGATTTTCCAAGCCATCCTTCCTCAATACGTGCCCCATAAATTTCAACTGCAACGTTCTATGTTATGTATAACTTTCCCTTTTGTTTCCATTTTCTTCAAAAACATCGTCATGTTTGGTTCCTGGTATCCTCATCATTTTTCTGTAGAAATAAATTTCTGCTGCTTCAAGTCACTTCTTCATCTTTAAGGAGATTGTCCAGCGGTTACTGCCATACAGGAGGACAGATATTACATAACATTACAGTACTCTTTTTTCGTCTCTAACGAAGTTTTCCTGTCTCTTAATTCTTTGCTTAGCTTTCAGAATGCATATTTGGGGCTGAGCACTAATTTCTTTTTTATGACTTCTTTTGTTTTATGTAACGCTTTGTTTCTTCATCCACTGGCATATTCTTGGCAAGTAAGTTCTGTGTCCTTCACTGTGAAAATGAACGATTATGGTTCTCCACTACTTTCTGTCCATTGTTGATCGCAGCAATTCTTTTTTCCGTTATGATTCCTTTTATTCTCTTTATGGTAATTGTTCCACTAGCAATTTGCTCAAATTTATCAAGTAGGGTCCCTGATCGTTTTTATCTGGTAAGTCCCATCAGATCCTGGGGAGTTAATATTCTCCATAGCTTCCTGTCTTCTGTTGTTTTCGGCAGTACTTTCTCCTTTAATATCCTTCTGTCTTTTTGTTACGGGACCTTACCCATAATAACATAATGGACTATTCCATACGTAATAAATACTGCGCCGCAAGAGGAAGCAGAAAGTTCAGTCTGAAGTCGGGCGACCGGCTGATCGGTTGAACTCTCTGCCTTCAGGCGGGGAGGAACCCGAACGAGGCTACGCCGAAGGGCGGAGTCTCTTTCGGGGAGGTAAATCGACCATGAACCCGTTTATACGGGTTCAAAGGGCATATTTTTGGCAGAGCCCACGGGCTCGGAGATCCCACGTTAAACCGGCCTTGTGTCACATGATGCCCTCGTGGGGAGGTGACTAAATACCGTTCAGTCTGAAGTCTGGAGTGAAGTCCGTCAGTCAGTCGAGTCAGAGGCAGTCCGAAATAGAGTCGCGTTCAGACAATTACTACTAAACCTGATTGTTCGTACTAACACTTTCTACTTCTCTGTATATATTCATGTTTGTAATATATCTGTGTTATTCCATATCCGCTTTCGAGTTCTTCTTATTTGGTTCTACCTTGGACTATCACCGTGGTACAAGAAACCGGACCATAACACTTTTAAACAAACTTGTCAAGTAGCTTACTTACTTCTACACAATGCTTCTCTTACCTTTGAGATGATCCATGACTATTAAATTCTACATGACCCTTTTTCTTCATGTATCGCAAAAATTTCGACTGCCAGTTTTTGTTTGCATCAGTTTATATATGATCCCTATTCTTTTTAATACTTCCTTATTTCTCACATGGTTTGTCTATGATATTTGAAAGATCCTTTGGTAGAACCAAATCGTTATTACTTCTAGTCTTTTGTTTTCATCCGTGACGAAACATTCCAGCATTTACTCCGATATAATTTATTAGACCCATCCTGAAACTAGTGTGGAAGCTCTTGAAACAATCACTGACGTCCATCGTAAATCTTTGTTTGTTAAATCAAGATATTATATATAATATTTCGTTTGTTTAGCTGCCATCTTGTGCGCCGTTCTTAATATTGTGTCAATAAACTAGTAAAAAGAAAAAAAGCAAAACTGACAATTTAGTCAACTCTCTGTTAAAAAATTGCCAACATTACTTATTTGTTTGTAATTTTACTTTGCATAAGTATTGTTGGTAATTTTAGTATAAACAGGTATTGTTGGTATTTTTACTATGAATAATTAATGTCGGTAATAGATATTTATAGAATAATTGCCAACAATACTTATTTAAACTAAAATCACCAACAATGCATTTTATACACAATACATATTTATAGTAAAATTACTAACAAGACATATTTATTGCAAAATTACGGACAATACATTTTATACAAAATAACTGAATATAAGTCTCTTGAAATTGAAAAAAGGAGAGCAGCTTAAAACCTGTTACACTTGTAATAACTGAAACCTCGCTTCTGATCCCAAAAGGCACAGGTAAGAACATTACCAAGGTTCCAGGTAGTTACTGTTTACAAAGGATTCCAAATTGCCCTGTTTGGAACTGCTCTTCTACTCAGGAGATTATTATCAATGTAAATTAAATATATATATATATATATATTGTATATGTTAAGTAACACTCAACACCAGAATTTGTACAAACGGAATATATATCTTCCCCAGGCATCGTGTACTGATTCGGTTAGAGGTTGAACTAAACAAAAAACAAGTAATAATAATAATAATGGATTGATGTTGGCAGAGTGTTGTATGTTCAGGCTACTATTGTCACAATTTCCATTAGGACATTGGTGTCTCTACACCGAATCGGAATAAAACTTGTATCCCATCGCTTCAGAAGTCTACGTTGCCTAACACTGCTACGATTTGATCGGGAAGACCTATAATGCAAAGTCTCCTGCTGAAAAGCGTGCGAAAGAAAATAATAATAATAATAATAATCTTATATCAGGTTGCACGATATTGGCACCCACTGAATATAAAACCCGGCATGACAGAGTGGGCCAATATCTGCACTGGAAAATCTGCAACTTCTACGGGAAGGAAACTGAAAGAAAATGGTATGAACACCACCCAGACCCGGTTACGGAGATAGGACCTGTTACAATTCTATGGGACTACACAATACACACAGACAGAACAATCAAAGCCAACCGGCCAGATATTGTTATTAAAGACCACAAACAAAAAAAGTGCCTCCTTATTGATATGGCAGTCCCTGCTGACTGCAATGTATCTTTGAAGATATTCAAAAAGCTGTCGAAATACAAGGTCGTTGAAATAGAAAGCTCGAAAATGTGGCATATGGGAACATCAACAATCCCTGTTGTAGTTGGAGCCCTAGGACTGGTTGGAAAAGATTGCAGTAAACTAATTGAAGGGATTCCTGGAAGTCCATGCCTCAAGGAGATTTTTTTTTTTTTTTTTGTCAGTGGAAAGTGTTATGATGCCATTTCTAACCTTAGGTCCCTGGGCGGGAACCGGAAAGAAGTGTGTACACGCCAGAAATCAAAGGGAATAAAATAATAAAATAATAATAATAATAATAATAATAATGTTATGAACACCACCTAGACCCGGTTACAGAGATAGGACCTGTAACAATACACACAGACAGGACATACAAAGATAATAAATACATTGTGATCAGAGACCACAAAAACAAAATGTACCTTCTTATTGACATCGCAATCCCTGCAGACTGTAATGTATCTTTGAAGATCTTCAAAAAAAAAATATTAAAATAGAAGGACCTTGAAAGCGAAATCTCAAAAATATGGCACATGAGGTTCCAATATACTCATTGAAGGGATTCCTGGTAGCTCATTAAAAATACAAAAGATTTACTCACAAGTACAGCCCACGCCTTACAAAGGTCTTTATCTATGTAAAATGTTTGTGATCTTTCCTCAAAAAATTCTCGGTAGAAAATGTCATCATTCCATTTTTGAAAGAAATGAGTATACACCAGAAATCAAAGAAAATAATTAAAAAAATACGCCGCGGCTTAGAAATACCGGGTTGTGACAGTGCCTCATGGGGAGGCGGGGTACTTTAGTAATGGTCAAGAATCCTCGTAGAGATGATATCTCGATAAAAGAATACTGGTTGGTAGTTAAACACCGAAATCTTGAGTGAAATAATAAAAAAAAAAACAGTTAAAGTCACGGCGTAAATGAGACGGGAATGGTGACGTTGCTTTACCCCCAGTAGGTGTTCCATTGAGTTGCAGGGTGGGACCTAATGTAATCATGTGCCTGCAAAAGAGACACTGACAAATGTAGAAAGCATTAGATTTATCAGTGAGTGTTTGTGTTGCAGGAGGGCTTGTTTGCTTGACTCACAGCAGGAACAACGAGAAAGGCAATGGATTTCAAAGGCTGCACAGCGTAACGTGATATCCAATAAGTGCAAACGCAGCCAATAGTATCCAATAATTGGCGCGAAAAGACAATTAATTTATAGTTGATTATATGAAATAAGCTTTGGGGTGAAAGTCTGAAAAAAAAAACGAACATAATAATAATAATTTTGATACTGCTTATCATATCGTTGTTATTGCTGTTGTTGCTTCGAACAAGGAAGACATTATTGTAATTGTTGTTGTTCACATTATTATTATTATTATTTCCTTTGATTTCTGGTGTGTATTCATCCCTTTCCGGTTCCCGCCCAGAGAACTAAGATCAGAAATGGCATCATGACATTTTCCAATCAACAATTAAAATCAGAAAAATAACATATTTTACATAGGTAAAAACCTTCGTAAGGTGTGGGCTGTACTCGTGAAAACAATTTTTTTTTCTTTATGCATACGCTACTGTTACAACCTAGAGAAGGTTACTGAATAGAATAATCACACGAAGGTTGGTAATGAACGATAATACTTAGGACAAGAACAACACATATAAGATTCGCCAGCAGACATTCATACCATCGGGATTTTGCCGTCTTTGTGCAGCGTGAGATGAGGAACCGCTCGTAGACAACTCGACTTTAGGCTCGGGGTGTCGTACTTAGTAGAGCAGCCGCCATACTGCGGCCCCGACAGACCGTTTGTTCATTTCAAGGAACGATCACACCGACAATCGCTGTTTTCTTGGAAAGTGCTCAGATGAGCTACATTCCTTAGTTCCATCAGTTCTAAGCGTCCTCGAACTGCGTGTGTGTGTGTTGTCGCCGGGCACACCTTAGAGTACCATAATAGACTCGACCGAGGACTACAAGATGAAGAGGCGCGAGTCGTTTGGTGTCCTTTCTTGGGCGACAGCAGCCGTTGCGGTTGGTCGTCCGTCGGCAGCAGTCGTGGGTGCCGTTTTGCTCGTTTTCTGTCGTAAAGTGTTCGTTCGGAAGAGAAGGCGTTCGTTTTTGTGTCGCAAGAAGTTGTTTTTTTCCCCGTTTTCTCACACATTCTATTGAGGAGTTATAAGTTCCACTCGAGCAGCTTCTTCCCACGAACCGCTGCTTTGTAGAACCAACTCCCAAGAGGATGCTTTCCTGATCACTACACTCTTATCTCTTCAATTCTAGAATTAACTATTATCTTCCCGGTATATATATATATGCATGAATTGTACTTCTTAACTGTAGCCCTCTACCTCGAGTGGCTCCTGGACCTTGTCCTGGCTGAACATCAGTGTAAAATAAAAGACTTTTCTGGACTGAAATTCCAGAGGGTGGTAACCTTCTCATTCTATACAATTTGTGATAGATTAAGTTTCTACCGATTCTCTTTGCGAGGGACGTTGAATGTACAACATACGTGTTGTTCAATATATATAATTTCAATTACTCTATTGGCGCCAGTTAGTCACACCCAGATATTATGTCGTCAAATGTCTCCGGATGTTCTCCACATACGTGCCAGCATGGATTGCTATTAATTTTCAGGATATTATCGCAGTCGTTCTGATCCTTGCAAGAAATTATGAATCTTTCATATTCTAGTTTGTGACTAGAGCCTGCTAACTATTGATGGATAAGAGTGTTTATCTACATCAGCATCACTTGCTCTGATAGTGTATCTACCATAGAGAGATTTCTTTCTTTCATTTCTTCCGAGTGCTTTTTAAGGATGATCTGCTTGACTGCATTTCTTTTTTATTTGATTTTCTTCTTCAGTTAGACATGTATTTTTTCTGGTTCTCTTTTGTTCAGCTGCAGTTTCCCAAAGAAATGTTATTGTTGTAACCTAAGGAAGGTTATTGAATAGAATAACCAAACGAAGGTTGGTAATGAACGATAATACGATAAGAACAACACATATAAGATTCGCCAGCGGTGCGTAGAAGACCAACATACAGTATTTACTACTGTATTTATGTGTCTGGGGACATACCCATTATCGTCCGTAGGTATGCTACAACAGTTATGGAGTCTTTAATCAAATCGTGGAAAGGGAGTAAAGTGTCGCTGTCGACACTGTAATTTGAACTTAGATCGCCAGAGAGCAAACACAGGCGATCTCATTTGAAATAAGTAGATTACGTGATAGTAAAGGAAATGTATATATGGGAATTAGCGTGGCATCTAAGTGATCGCTATTTCTACTCTTTCTTCTATTACTATTCGGTTCGCTATTTCTACTCTATTACTATTCGGATCTCTATTTTTTGATGTCTTTCCTCTATTACTATACATATCACCATTTCTACTGTATCCTCTATTACTATACGAATCACTATTTCTAGTCTATCCTCTATTACAATACGGATCACTATTTCTATACTATCCTCTAGAACTATACGAATCGCTATTCTCAACTCTACCCACTATACTATTTTTCTATACTGATCACTACACAGATTACTACTCGATGATTACTATTCGAGCGAGTATTATCGAGCAAGTACTATTAGTGAGAGTGATATTCGAATGCGTCTGACACCAGTATTGTTCAACGGCGTTACTATAGTTGTATCTACGATGACAAAGTCTCTACTACAACGAGCATTACGAAAGTGACAACGAGTATTTTTTGACATTACAAAAGTGGCAGCGATAGTTCGTTGACATCACAATATATCATAAAATTATTATTATTATTTACTTTCATTTCTGTTGTACACTCATTTCCTTTCGGGTCCCAACCAGCGACCTAAAGTCAGTAATGGCGTCATAACATTTTCAACTGAAAATTTGTGTAAAAGAATAAATAAAATCAACCTAAAAACACACACACTCATTTTACATAGATAAATCCCATCGTAAAGTATGAGTTTCGCTTGTGAGAACAATTTTTTATTTTGTATTTCTTTAAAGCATGGATTGCCATGTATTCCAATCAAAGCCAAGGTCTCAACCACAACTGGAATTATTGAAGTCTTCATGCGTCACATTTTTGAGATTTCAATTTCAATTTGATTTTGATAATTTTATGAAGACCTTCAAAAATACATGACAATCTGCAGGAATTGCCATGTCAATAATAAAACATATTCTTTTTGGTGGGCCTTTAATTACGATGTCTGGGTGATTATTATTATTATTCGTTCTGTCTGTGTGTATAATAAAGTCCAATAAAATTATTACAGGTCGCATCTCTGTAACCGGGTCTGGGTAGTGTTCATACCAGTTTCTTGCAGTTTTCTCCTCGTAAAAGTTTCATATTTTCCAACGCTGATATTGGCCCACCCTCTTATGCCGAGTTTTGTAAAGGGTACTGGCACCGTGCAACCTGATACAAGATGGTCAATAGTTTCTGGATATTTATCACAAAATCTGCATTTCGGATTATTATTATTATTATAATTTTTATTTCCTTTGATTCCTGGCGTTTACACGTTTCCTTCCGGGTCCCACCCAGAGACCTAAGGTTAGAAATGGCAACATGACACTTTCCACTGACAAATAAAAAAAAAGAATTATTTTACATAGATAAAGCCCTTCGTAAAGTGTGGGCTGCACTTGTCAGAACAATTTTTTGTATCTCTTTGAGGCATTGACTTCCAGGAATCTCTTCAATTAATCTACTGGAATCTTTTCCAACCAATCCTAGGGTCCAACTACAACAGGGATTGTTGATGTTCCCATGTGCCACATTTTCGAGATTTCTATTTCAAGGTCCTTGTATTTCGACAGCTTTTTTAATATCTTCAAAGATACATTGCAGTCTGCAGGGACTGCCATATCAATAACGAGGCACCGTTTTTGTTTGTGGTCTTTAATAACAATATCCGGGCGGTTGGCCTTGATTTTTCTGTCAGTGTGTATTGTGTAGTCCCATAGAATTGTAACAGGTCCTCTCTCCGTAACCGGATCTGGGTGATTATTATTATTATTTGCTTTACTTTGTATAGTACGAGTTTCTCCCAAATCTCAAGCTGAGACTTTGAAATAACAGTGTTTTGTTTTTTATCATAATACATAAACAGCTGAGGTGTCAGGTAATCAAAGAGTAAAAAGTAATTGTGGTCATTGTATGGTGAAAGATCTATGCCAGATGTGAGAAGTACTCAAGAGTATGAATTTTTAGCAATTAAAATATAACTATCGATTGATAGGAAGCCGATCCAGATATTTATTTCTTTTGATATCATCCAGAGAAACCCAAAAAAAAAAAAAAGTGATGCCATTGTCTTCAGATGATGTAATCTCTTGATTTTTATCTCGACGTTCGTTTATTTTTATTATTACTGCTTTTATTCCGTCTGTACCAAATTTTCTAACGTTCTTTATTTAACAAAAAAAAAAAAAAAAAAAAAAAAAAAAAAGAATGAATTTTCTACTCTGGGTACACTTTCTGCTATAATTCCTCAACGAGTCTATTGGAACCTGGTAGTTTTTTTGTTTTTTTTTAAGATCTTCAAAAACACATTACAATCTGCAGGAACTGCCATATCAATAACAATGCATATTCTGTTCTTGTCGTCTTTGCTCACGAGGTTGGGGCGATTAGCTTAGATTGTTCAGTCTCTGTGTATTGTAAAGTGCATAATATTTTACAGGTCCTATTTCTGTAACTGGGTCTGGGTGGTGTTCATACCAGATTTTTTGAAGTTTTCTTCCCGTAAAAGTTGCATATTTTCCAACGCTGATATTGGCCCACTCTATCATGCCGAGTATGTGCTAACACCATGCAACCTGATACAAGATGGTCAGTTGTTTCAGGATATTTATCACGGAATCTGCATTTCGGGTTTATACAATTTATCAGTATGTGTACATTGTAATTTCTAGTTAGCAAGCATTGATCTTGTACAACAAGAATAAAACATTCGGTTTCAGGATCTGACCCTGCACTATTGATGGGTACGGCTTTGTCTACATCTGCATGTTTGGCAGGGGTAGATTATTCACTACTAGCAGTAGAGCCCGGCGTTGCCCGGAGATGTAACAGTAAGAGATAGATCAAGTATCGACCATCATAAAGACTGAAAAATAAAATTGACAAAGATTATTGTTTAAGGTTGACGAACACGCATGTCTTAATTAGTTTTTTTTTTTTTTTTTTACGAATTGGTCAAACCCAAACTCAAACAAAAACATTGTTTTCAATCGTTATGAGTCTACCGATTGAATAGAATTGTATTATAAACAATTGACTTGTAAATGAAATTTATAAAGCATTCTGAATGTAAAAATAAAGAAAAAAGTGTGCAAGACAATAAGAAACAACCAAATCGGTTGAAAAATGTAGGAAATCCGATCCCATATATAAACGAACACACACACACACACATACACACACACAAACAACCAACCTGGGTTTTATAATAAGTATAACTCGATATGAGTTGTCCCCCTTTCATTAATGCCTCTTAATCGTGTTTTCAAATTGATTTCGTGCAAAAACAATTGTGTTTTTCCAATTTTTGGCACTGTCAGAACCACCGCAAGGTAATTTTACGTAGTCCTGTTTTGTTGAAATCGGTTGAAAAATGTAGGAAATCCGATCCAATATATAAACGTACAGACACACACACACAATCTGCGTTTTATAATAAATAAGTTTAAAAGGCTTATCTTGCCATCGTTTCTGCATTTGGTTCTTTTCATTTTCTGTTGCTTTCATTTTTAGGTGCTTTGCCACTGAAGCATTATGGTTTATTTCCATTTCTTAACCCACTCGAAATTTCATTTTCAATTTGTTGGCTTTCTTTATTACAGAATAAAGTTTCTTATTTATTTAATGTTCTTTGAGAAGGATCATCACCCATTCTTCTTTAGTCTTCAGGTATCTTTGAAAACCGGTTGTTATGGTTTTGTAAAACAGTTCTAGTTGAACTAATCCTCTGCCTCTTTCGGATTTGGTCACATAAAGATGATCAATATCAGCCTTGAAATGATGCATACGACGGCAGGTGAGAGGCTTTCTCGTTTTGGCGCCCATTCGCTTAATGCCAGCTATAGTCTAGTTAAAGATGTTGAAACTGTATTGCACCACAGTTTTATGGCTGATGTTTTTTTTTCTTTTTAATTCAACTCCGCATTCAATACAAGACCCACATGAAAGACTAAGTACAGTTCATCAGGACAGATGAATTTATACGTGGTGAACAGATGTTATTGGCCTATAATTTTTCGGATCATCTATTTCACCCGTTTTTGGCAGGAGATATGTAATACCTTCAGTGATCCATTCTGGGACTTCATTGGGATTACTAATATGCATTGATAGAGTTTGTGTAGACAGATAGATAAGAACATATTTATATAGATAGACAGACGGACAGACAGATGAGAACATGTTTAGATAGACAAAGAAAATATTTAGATAGATGTACAAATAGATAGATAAGAAAATATTTAGATAGATATACAGACAGATAAGAACATATTTAGATAGATAGATGAGGACATATTTATGTAGATAGATAGATGAGAACATATTTTGTAGATAGAGAACATATTTATATAAATAGATATAAATAGATAAGAACATATTTATCAGGTCATCCCATAAGTGACAAAATGTTACATTTAATTACAGATTCAATCAACAATGTATTTTCCCTGATTATCTATGATTTCCTTCCATCTATTAACAAGCTTACTAATTCCATTACTGTAAAATTCTTTTGGCTTTGATTCGAAGAACACACAAATGTCAATTTTAACCTCTTCCTGTGTTACAAAAGCTGTTTCTTCCAAATGATTATGTAAGCTACGAAACAAATGGTAGTCTGAAGGAGCAAGATCGGGAGAATAAGGCGGATGAGGAATTTTCTCCCAACCAAGTTCTTCGGTCTTAAGATTGTTGCTGTGTGGGGTCGCGCATTGTCCTGATGAAACATCACCTCTTTTCGATTCACTAGAGCAGGTCTTTTTTCCTTAAAGCTTGGTTCAAATGGTCTAATTGCTGACAGTATATTTGAGCATTAATTGTTGCATTAGGTGGTAAGAATTCAAAGTGGATTATTCCTTCGCGATCCCACCAGATCAAAAGAAGAACATTTTGCCCATGAAGTTCCCTTCTCGGCTGTAACTAGGGTCCTTCCCCTTTACCAAGCCACTGTCTACGACGCTTAACATTTCGATAAAAGATCCATTTTTCGTCGCCAGTCACAAGTCTATCCAAAAAAGGTGAAACAAGTTGATGAGAATGGAGAGAAGAGCAGATGTCAACTCGGGATTTGAGGTTGTTTTCAGATAGTTCATGAGGCACCCATTTTCCAAGTTGAGGAACTTTTCCAAGTTGTTGAAGATGACGATGAACAGTTGTATGGTTTGAACTGAGAACAACTGCCAATTCCACTACTGATAAAGCAGGATTTTCTTCAAGGGCTGCTTCAAGAAGCTTTTCATCAAACTCAACTTGGCGTCCGGTTCGATCTTCATCTTCAAGGGTGAAATCTCTACCTCTGAATTTTGCAAACCATCTTCTGCAAGTTCTTTCATTCACACATTCGTTTCCATAAACTGAGTGAATGTTTCTAGCCGCTTCGACTGCTGAGTTTCCTTTCTTGAACTCATAAAGCATTATGTGCCTCAAATGATTCTTGGGTACTCAAAATCAAACAAAATTTAATTTTATTGTTCTCTGAAATAAAATTTGATCAGTTTAAATGCATCTAAACATAAAAATAATGTTCAGCTCCATTAGACATTATAAAATACTCTTTAAATTTCGTTCATTTTAACAAAAAGTTAAAATTCGGACAGAACTTATGGGATGACCTGATAGATAAACAAAAAGATAGACAAATAGATCAGAACAAGTTTAGATGGATAGACAGACAGTTAACATATTTAGATAGTGAGACTGATAGGTAAGAATATATTTACATAGGAAGATAAAGAAGATATTATAATAGATAGATAGATAGATAATGTATTGCAATAGATTGACAGACAGATAAGAATATATTTATACAGATAGATAGCCAGACCGATGGATAAGAAATATTTAGATAGATAATAACATATTTAGAGAATAAGAATACACTTACATAGGCAGATAAAAAAGATATTGCAATAGATAGATAACACATCGCGATAGATAGATAGATAGATAGATAGATAGATAGATAGATAGATAGATTAGAAACATTGCGATAGATCGACATATAGAAAAACGGAGAGATAAGAATATATTTATAAATATAGACAGATAAGTAAGAATATATTTGCATCGGCAGATAGATCAAAAACATTGCAATAGAGAGATAAAGAACATTTTGAGATAGATAGATAGATAGATAGATAGATAGATAGATAGATAGATAAGAATATATATAATCTTGATAGATACAATCTTGCTTGTTAAATATCTAAAAACAATGAGTTAAAAGGCGTTAGTGGTAGGAATTTTTCAAAATTGAGAGTGTTGAAATCATACTTATAAAACCCAGGTTGTGTGTGTGTGTGTGTGTCTGTACGTTTATATATTGGATCGGATTTCCAACATTTTTCAACCGATTTCAACAAAACTTCACAGGACTACGTAAAATTACCTTGCGGTGGTTCTGACAGTGTCAAAAATTGGAGAAGCACAATTGTTTTTGCACGAAATCAATTTGAAAACACAATTAAGAGGCATCACTGTTGCGTGAATGAAAGGGGGACAACTCATATCGAGTTATACTTATTATAAAACCCAGGTTGTTTGTGTGTGTGTCTGTGTTCGTTTATATATGGGATCGGATTTCCTACATTTTTCAATCGATTTCAACAAAACTTCACTTTTTTTGGCAGGTAGTGTTTCTTATTGTCTTGCACACTTTTTTCTTTATTTTTACATTCAGAATGCTTTAAAAATTCTATTTACAAGACAATTGTTTATAATAAAATTCTATTCAATCGGTAGACTCATAACGATTGAAAACAATGTTTTTGTTTGAGTTTGGGTTTGACCAATTCGTAAAAAAAAAAAAAAAAAAACTAATTAAGACATGCGTGTCCGTCAACCTTAAACAATAATCTTTGTCAATTTTAATTTTCAGTCTTTATGATGGTCGATAGTTGATCTATCTCTTACTGTTACATCCCCGGGCAACGCCGGGCTCTACTGCTAGTTCTTTATAGATGGATACACCAATAGAAAGACAAAAGGAAAAGAATGTTATTTTCACCCTATTTCCGCATATGAAACTAATCCATGTTTGTGCATCATTTTGACAACCATGATTTACATTCACATTTTGAAAGGGCCAAGAATGAGAATGGATGAAAGAAGAGACAGGAAACGATGACTAATTTGAATATTTATCACCCGTGGAATTGTCAAATATCTGACCCCCTCCTCCTCAGATCACACTTCTCAACATCAACGTAACAACACTGCTGCTGCTGCCAGGAACTATGAACCTCTTGTTTATCTCATCTTAATCCAAGGGATTTGGGGTCGTAACTCGTGCTCTAATTATCACTGGCACTAACTTCATTTCTCGCACAATATGGTATTTTCTTTTCTTTTATTGGATGAAAATTGGTTGTCTGGATTTCAAATTCCAAAAGTTATCTATTTTTTTTATTTTCTACAACGCTCTTTAGTTTGTAATCTTACAAATTGTCTATCTGATCAGACATTTTGCGCAATTCTCACTGTGTTATTATTCCTACCCCATCATGTATTTGCTCATCTTCATTTTGGAACAGCTTCTAGCATAAACTTCGGACAGGATTCACTGTCTGATCCCTTTCTCCCCAAAGATATTTATTGCTTTTTGTGGGGTGGGGATTTTTATATTATTTTATGCTCGCACGATTTTTTTTTTTTTTTTTTTTTTTTTTTGGTGCATGTATATTGATCTTCGATAAAAAGAAAAATATCCCTATCTGTCTATATCTCTGAGATGAGTTATTAGGATTATTTACATTATTCGGACTGTTATCCACATCTTCATTGCCATATTCACAACGTTTCGACCGTTCTAAGCTCCGGCCTTTATGCTTATGTCTCTCTATATATCTGTCTATATCTCTGAGATGAGGTATTATGATTACTTGCATTATTTACATTATTCGGACTGTTATCCTCATCTTCATTGCCATATGCACAACGTTTCGGCCGTTGTACACTCCGGCCTCTATGTCTATGTCTCTCTATATATCTGTCTATATCTCTGAGATGAGGTATTATGATTACTTGCATTATTTACATTATTCGGACTGTTATCCTTCTCTTCACTGCCATATTCACAACGATTCGGCCGTTGTACGCTCCGGCCTTTATGTCTATGTCTCTCTATATATCTGTCTATATCTCTGAGATGAGGTATTATGATTACTTGCATTATTTACATTATTCGGACTGTTATCCTCATCTTCATTGCCATATGCACAACGTTTCGGCCGTTGTACACTCCGGCCTCTATGTCTATGTCTCTCTATATATCTGTCTATATCTCTGAGATGAGGTATTATGATTACTTGCATTATTTACATTATTCGGACTGTTATCCTTCTCTTCACTGCCATATTCACAACGATTCGGCCGTTGTACGCTCCGGCCTTTATGTCTATGTCTCTCTATATATCTGTCTATATCTCTGAGATGAGGTATTATGATTACTTGCATTATTTACATTATTCGGACTGTTATCCTCATCTTCATTGCCATATTCACAACGTTTCGGCCGTTGTACGCTCCGGCCTTTATGTCTATGTCTCTCTATATATCTATCTATATCTCTGAGATGAGGTATTATGATTACTTGCATTATTTATATTATTCGGACTGTTAACCTCATCTTCATTGCCATATTCACAACGTTTCGGCCGTTGTACGCTCCGGCCTTTATGTCTATGTCTCTCTATATATCTATCTATATCTCTGAGATGAGGTATTATGATTACTTGCATTATTTATATTATTTGGACTGTTATCCACATCTTCATTGCCATATTCACAACGTTTCAGCCGTTGTATGCTCCGGCCTTTATGTCTATGTCTCTCTATATATCTGTCTATATCTCTGAGATGAGGTATTATGATTACTTGCATTATTTACATTATTCGGACTGTTAACCTCATCTTCATTGCCATATTCACAACGTTTCGGCCGTTGTACGCTCCGGCCTTTATGTCTATGTCTCTCTATATATCTATCTATATCTCTGAGATGAGGTGTTATGATTACTTGCATTATTTACATTATTCGGACTGTTATCCTAATCTTCATTGCCATATTCACAACGTTTCGGCCGTTGTACGCCCCAGTCTTCTTCAAGTGATTTGAATTTCAAACCGAACCCTTTATTTCGTTAATATAAAGTTAATTTAAAGGGAAATAACTGAAACATCCGGGAGAGGCATGTCACATGGAACTAGAGCAATCTAACCCATTGAACGAAATAAACGGTTCGGTTCGAAATTCCAATCACCTGAAGAAGGCCGGAGCGTACAACGGCCGAAACTTTTCTCTATGTAACTATATCTAAATGCCCTAGATAAAAAAAATTCACTTTCTTAATTTTTGACTAGTTTAACTTTCATGTTAATATTGTTGATTTTTTTTCTTTTTACTCCTAATAGTAGTTTTAGATATAATAGTCCTCGAGGACACATGGCACAGTGCATAAAGGCGTTGGTTAGATCCAGTGACAGGACCCAAAGAGTGTGAGTTCAATACCCGGTTCAGGCAGTGGATAACTTAAAGTGGGGAATTAACAGGAGATAACTGATAACTGGCATCCATTAAACATGTCACGTGGAACTAGAACAGTCTACCCCAGTGAGCGAAATAAAGGGTACATTCCAACCACCTGAAGAAGGCTGGAGCGTACAACGGCCGAAACGTTGCAATAAATATGGCGACAAAAATGAGGACAATAGTCCGAATAATGTAAATAGTGTATATAATACCTCATCTCAGAAATATAGGCAGATACCGAAGAAGGCCGGAGCGTACAACGGCCGAAATGCTGTAATAAATATGGCGACAAAGATGAGGACAATAGTCCGATAATGTAAATATTGAATAGTCTTAAAGTTGTCATCATTTCTTCAGATAAACTATTTACCTTTTTTAATTTTTAATCTTATAATTGTTCACGTTTTCTGTCATTTCACCCCCATGCAAGGCAATAAAGCCACTAGGGTGCAAGGGGTTACTGAGCGTGAAAGAATAAGAAAAAGGGAAACATTATTAAGGGACAATGACAATAAAAGAAGAGGAATCAGGAAGACAGTAGATAACGATTGACATTACATTTCAATTTTTGAAGCTCAGTGTTGGCAGGAAAGCAAGAAGCCGGAATAGAGTTCCACAGGGGAGAAGTACGAGAAAAGAAACTGTTAGTAAAGAACTTACGGTTACATCTAGACATTTCAACTGTAAATGAGACCTCGCCGCCAATCTAGTACTGCGCTAAAATTCATAAAGTTCATAAATTACGGCGGTAGGAAAGTGACTCAAGCTGAGATGCCAGATCAGGATTAATAACATTGCAGATTCTTCTTTTGATTCTATCAAGAGATGCCAGATCAGAACCAATAACATTGCAGATTCTTCTTTTGATTCTATCAAGAGATGCCAGATCAGAACCAATAACATTGCAGATTCTTCTTTTGATTCTATCAAGAGATGCTAGATCAGAACCAATAACATTGCAGATTCTTCTTTTGAGTCTATTAAGGATCACTAGATATATAGCTCCATATGTGGAAACATGGACAAATGATAGATATATAAATATGAAAGATTGACTCTGGAGGGCAAAATTGTCTTGCACTACACAGTTAACCAAATTTTCTAGCAGCAGCGGATTCAATATAGTCTTCCTATTTCATGTCAGCCGAGAATGTTAACCCGATAAGGCGCAACGAGTCGTTCTCCTGGAGGTTAGCATCAGCCATACTGATAAAAGACAGATAGAAGTTTCGCAGATCATTAACAGAAAGCAATTTGGGTTTGGAAGTGTTCAGCAGATTTTAGCTCATATTTGAGATTAGTTGCCAATTTGATCTTTTCGAATCGATAAAACCCGAATAAAGACCGAATTGTTTTAAATTATCTAAATTTCCTGCATGACTTATTTACCTTCTTAATTTTTTAATAATTCATCTTTCATCTTATTATTTGTTTAATATTAATAGTAGTAGGCGTAATATTACGGAGTCACGTCAAAACTGGAATTTTAGCTAAATAAACGTGTGAGAAAGATGGATGCTTTTATTCTCACTGTAAAATGGATTTCGGGCCTTATGTCCCGAAACATGGCCAGCTTGGTTTTAGTCACCGGACCTTAGATCTTGGCGTTACATAGTCCAATGCTCTACCAATGCCTGCTTCACAAACACCAGTGGGGTGGGGGGATGACAGTTCCCGCGAATTTCTGAATGCTTGGATGCATTTACTGAAAGATTAAAGATAAATAGAAATATATATATATGTAATTAAGAGTCTATTGTTTTCAGATAGATAGATAGATAGATAGATAGATAGATAGATAGATAGATAGATAGATAAGAGCACAATTAGATAGATAGATAGATAAGAGCACAATTAGATAGATAGATAAGAGCACAATTAGATAGATAGATAGATAGATAGATAGATAGATAGATAGATAGATAGATAGATAGATAGATAAGAGCACAATTAGATAGATAGATAGATAGATAGATAGATAGATAGATAAGAGCACAATTAGATAGATAGATAGATAGATAGATAGATAGATAAGAGCACAATTAGATAGATAGATAGATAGATAGATAGATAGATAGATAGGAGCACAATTAGATAGATAGATAGATAGATAAGAGCACAATTAGATAGATAGATAGATAGATAGATAGATAGATAGATAGATAGATAGATAGATAGATAAGAGCACAATTAGATAGATAGATAGATAGATAGATAGATAGATAGATAGATAGATAAGAGCACAATTAGATAGATAGATAGATAGATAGATAGATAGATAGATAGATAGATAGATAGAATTTTGGTAAAATAATGAATTTCACATCCTTGACTCGTCGACTGATTTTGGCGCCTATTGTCACGTTTCTACGCGAGATATTAGTAAGAAATTATACTCATCAAAAGTTAAAAAAATGCTTCTATCAAGAGAAGAACAAGTAAAAAGAATAATGTCCAATCATATTTCTGATGAAAGATTTTACAAGAATTCAAAATAGAAGGACAAAAAAAGAAAAAAGTTTTTGCTTTTTGAAAGGATCGTCTTAAAATCATTTTTGCCTGCAATTTCATGAAATCCGCTCTGGGATAAAATATAAATGAAAAAAAACAACTAAGTAATGCATCCCTATGCTTTACCACTAAGCCATGTCTTCTCAACTTTATTTCCAGGCAGTAACTATCGTTTGAAGAGGAAGGAGATAGATAGATAGATAGATAGATAGATAGATAGATAGATAGATAGATAGATAGATAGATAGATAGATAGATAGAACTACAATTAGAAAGAAAGAAAGAGGAAGAATTATGGGTTACGGGTCAAATGTGTGTGTGTGCATGTGTGTGTGCGTACACTGCATCTTCGGTTTGCGCTCTTGTTCGGGATAGATACAGAAGAGAAATGAAAAAAATATCATTTTTTTTCGTTTTATTCTTCCAATTTGTTTTATTTTACTTCGAGTGAAGAGGGGTGCATGTTCAATTTTTAGCGGCCAGCACCTTCCTCCTTCTCATCTCTGGAATGTACTAACAAATACTAGCCGTAGTGCTGCTGTATCTACTAACGGTGCGACAGAGAATGAGAGAGAGAGAGGTTCAAATAATACAACTGCTCCTTCTGCTTCGTAATTGCGGGCAGGCACCTACATATACTGCTAATATTTTGTTTTTCCAATCTCTCTGAATTCTGAAAAGCGAGTCTGTTTTCGGAAAACGACTTTTACAATACTGCATAGAAAAAAAAAGTTAGGATTTTTTTTTTTTTTAATTTTGTCCTTTTTTTTTAATCTCACAAAAGAAAAACAGATTTTCTTTCTTTCTTTTTCCTTTTTTATTTTTTTTTTTATTCCTTTTTTCCAAGTGATGCTCTTGATGAAGAAGAGAAGACGAAGAGTGATATGAAACAACAAACAGACTGCAATTTTGGGCAGCGTTTAATTAATAATACCTGTGAACTATTCTTGTTTTTGTCTCGGCTTTATTTTCCAGAAAGTCGCCCCGACTGAAGAAATAATTTTATTTTTAAATTTATTTATTTTTGTCCTTTTTCGACAACCTGTAAATTTGTTTATTTTGCCTATCTGATAAATCCGCTAAAAAAAAAAATATATATATATATATATATATATCTACATTAATTTACGCTTCCAATTATTTAAATATGGAACCTCAACGAAAAGTTGAACGGAAACAAGAAAAGAAAAAAGTAATCGAAACAAATTGTAATCATCCCCTTCCTTAAAAAGTAAAATTATTAAATATCTTTTTTTCTTTTTTACTTTTACATTTCTCGCATTTCCCAAATATAAACTGTTTATATATTTTTTCTAGAAAGAAAAAAAAAAATAATTCAGAAGTGAGATACCTGCGCCAATTTACCTGGACGGCTGGGGTATTCTCAACTGGAAATTTAAAAATAAATTTAATTTTGTCCATTTATTTTTATCAATTCATTTTTTTTTTAGTTGAAAAACGTTTTTAAAAAATAGTTTGAACAACGGGATCGAAATGGCAGACATGGAATTTACTTAACACTGGAAAGAAATTCTTTACCCTCCGTTGCAATTCGTTCTGCGATTGTTACTTAATACCATTAAAGAGAAGTGTGTTACGACAACGACCATCGCCGGTAGTGACGCATGTAGTAAATGTGTGTGCGACCCGGCTCCAAGTTGAAATCGACCCTTTCTGTCTTTCTTTTATTCTGTCTTTCTTTCTATCAATGGAAAATAATGTAGCAATTTAGCGATTCTTGTTTCGCTGATGATGGTGTGATAACTGGTATTGAAATATTTCCCTTCCAATGTGTACCTATTAAAAAAAAAAGAAGAGAGAAAGAGAGAGAGAGAGAGAGAGAGTGAGAGAGAGAGACAGCTTTACAAAACAATTCTGGATCATATTTTTTTTTTTTTTGCTTTCTCTCTTACTACAAGAGAGAATTAAGTCTCCATTTCTTGAAAAAAAAATTATATATATATAAATATATATAAATATTATTATCAAAGGAAGGGGAAAATGAAAATCCTTAAGGTAAGTAGTTTTATTACATACTATAAATAAATATATATATATATATATATATATATATATATATATATATATATATATATATATATATATACATATATATATATATACACATATAATGTTATATTTACCTACATATATGTCTATATTTACATACATATATATAATGCTATATTTGCATATATATAGAATATTATATTCACATCAATTATCTAAAATGTTATATTCATACATTCACATGTATATATGTTATATATATATAATGTTATATTCACATGTGAATGTTGCATTCAAAATGTTACATTCTTATGTGTATATATATACAGAAAATGTTATATTCATAATTATATATATATATACATTTATATAAAAGGTTATATTCGTATGTATATCTGTATATATATATATATGAAATGTTATATTCATATGTGCATATATATACATTTATATGAAATGTTATATTCATGTGTGTATATATATATATATATACATTTATATAAAATTTTATATTCATATGTATATGCACACACACACACACACATATATATATATATATATATATATATATATATATATATATATATATATATATATATATATATATATATATAATGTTATATTCATATATTATATATATATTCATATTAATCTGAAATTGTTTGTGCGTGAGTATTGTACTGACTTTCACACACGTTTTGTTTTTTTTTTAAGAAAAAGGGCGACTCTTTCTACTGCAGTATTTCTCGTTGCTAAGTCTGCTTTGATGGTCTTTTTTTTAAGCAAATAATTGGGTGCATTTTATAAGGTAGGGAAAATACCTGCTGAACGCGTGAGTTTAAATTAGAGCCAAACGTATTTCTTTGGTATTCCTCGAACTTCTGTTCGTCATTCGTGTTTCAGATCGTAAAAAAAAAAAAAAAAAAAAAAACTTACAGGCGTGGCTCATCTTGTAAAACCGGCGACAGTCAATCTGCAAAACGCTAACATCATTCTTTACCACACCCATGCAATCTTGTTATCTGCCTTTACTGTAGCACTCACACACACATACACATCAATATGTGTGTGTACATACATAAAATTATAACATCGTATATTACGGGTTTAAATTTAGGCATTTTATCTATTTTTACGATTTATCTTTTTAGAGATGTTTTAACTTTTTTACTAAATGGGAGTGTACGGCTTGTTTTAAAAATCTAAAACGCCTATAATTATAATATCATTTTAGGCCTCTACACACGCGCACACACGCACATATATAGTGATTTTCTAAGCCCGGCTTAGATGTGGCACAAGGCCGAAAGTATGGGGCACCCAGTGAGGATCGAACTCACTATTCAGTCGTAATTGATCTAGCAAGACAAGCTTTCTAACCATTACACCACGTCGAGGTGCCCACGCACACACACAATATATATATGGTGGCCGAAACTAGTCGAGGAACCTGGAATATTAAAACAAAAAAATATTAATATACAACCCAGTGTGGCTGAATTTTTTTTTTTTTATAGTTCAAAGAAATATATATATATATATATATATATATATATATATATATATATATATGCGCGGTGCTTATTGGAAAGCTCTCAATATCAGTGATAGAATTAGTTAGTTGAATATGAGTTTGTGACCCTGGGTTTCACGCTTATACGATCCTCAGACAATTTTTTGTCTGAAGATCGTAAGTGTGAAATCCAGGGTCACAAACTCATATACATTCAACTTAAAGTGTGTGTGTGTGTTCTAATTTTAGGCTTTTTAGCTTTTCTGTGTAAGGGCTTTGGGGTTTAATTGTATAGGCAGGGTCGTAGCAGTCAGTGGGTGGGGGCTATTCTTGTCGCCCCAAAACTTTCTGGAAAGTGCTCAATATCAGGGATAGCGACTATGTAGATATAAAATTCGACAATAGGCTGTTTCATGCTAAAAAAAAAAACGCATTGATTGCGTTTAAAAAGCATGAAACAGACTGTCGCCGCTGGGTGTTGACTTCAATGTGCAATTTTATATTTAGTATTTATAAAATAAACCACGCACACGAACATACACACACACACACACATACATAGATAGATAGATAGATAGATAGATAGATAGATAGATAGATAGATATGAGCAGACTGGGATAGATAGATAGATAGATAGATAGATAGATAGATAGATAGATAGATATGAGCAGACTGGGATAGATAGATAGATAGATAGATAGATAGATAGATAGATAGATAGATAGATAGAGATAGATATGAGCAGACTGGGATAGATAGATAGATGAGCAGACTGGGATAGATAGATAGATAGATAGATAGATAGATAGATAGATAGATAGATAGATAGATAGATAGATAGATATGAGCAGACTGGGATAGATAGATAGATGAGCAGACTGGGATAGATAGATAGATAGATAGATAGATAGATAGATAGATAGATAGATAGATAGTAGCAGACTTAGATAGATAGATAGATAGATAGATAGATAGATAGATAGATAGATAGATAGTAGCCGACTGGGATAGATAGATAGATAGATAGAGATAGATAGATAGATAGATAGAGATAGTAGCAGACTGAGATAGATAGATAGATAGATAGATAGATAGATAGATAGATAGATAGATAGATAGATAGATAGTAGCCGACTGGGATAGATAGATAGATAGATAGATAGATAGATAGATAGATAGATAGTAGCAGACTGAGATAGATAGATAGATAGATAGATAGATAGATAGATAGATAGATAGATAGATAGATAGTAGCAGACATAGATAGATAGATAGTAGCCGACTGGGATAGATAGATAGATAGATAGATAGATAGATAGATAGATAGATAGATAGATAGATAGATAGATAGATAGATAGATAGATAGATAGATAGATAGATAGATAGATAGATAGATAGATAGATAGATAGATAGATAGATGGGATAGATAGATAGATAGATAGATAGATGGGATAGATAGATAGATAGATATGAGCAGACTGGGATAGATAGATAGATAGATAGATAGATAGATAGATAGATAGATAGATAGATATGAGCAGACTGGGATAGATAGATAGATAGATATGAGCAGACTGGGATAGATAGATAGATAGATATGAGCAGACTGGGATAGAGATAGATAGATAGATAGATAGCAGACAGACTGGATAGATAGATAGATATGATGCAGACTGAGATAGATAGATAGATGAGCAGATAGATAGATAGATAGATAGATAGATAGATAGTAGCAGACTGGGATAGATAGATAGATAGATAGATAGATAGATAGATAGATAGATAGATAGATAGATAGATAGTAGCCGACTGGGATAGATAGATAGATAGATAGATAGATAGATAGATAGATAGATAGATAGAAGACTGGGATAGATAGATAGATAGATAGATAGATAGATAGATAGATAGATAGATAGATAGATAGATAGATATGAGCAGACTGAGATAGATAGATAGATAGATAGATAGATAGATAGATAGATAGATAGATAGATAGATAGATAGATAGATAGATATGAGCAGACTGAGATAGATAGATAGATAGATAGATAGATAGATAGATAGATATGAGCAGACTGGGATAGATAGATAGATAGAAATGTGTTAGGTACGTTATTGTCCAAACATATTTTTAAAAAAGTGAATCAATACTTAATAATAATAATAATATGTTTTTGTTTTAATTCTTAAAATAAAACAATTGTTGTTTCGCTAGTGAAATTTCTCGCTTATAGAGAGTTATAAGATTAAGAATATTTATTTGTTTGACTAATTATATAGTGGCATGAATAATTTTAATTTTTTGCTTTTTTACTAAGTGTATGTAGGAACATTGTATACGATTTAAAAATGTATGTATAAGTAAGTCTATGTGTGTACGTCTATGGTTAACGGTTTCTTTATACGATTTTGTTTGTTATATAATTTTAAGCTTCTTATCTGATTTTTTCTGTATATGTTAGTATGTATGTATGTATGTAAAAGATTTTGATTCGCCCATCCAAAAAAAAAGACCCCCTTCCAAAAAAAATATGGTCGATTCGGTATTTCTGGAAAATAAAATATTTAAGGCCGGCATTCTTTTGAATTAAATTTTCTCTCTCTCTTCTCTCTCTCTCTCTCTCTCTATATATATATATATATATATATATATATATATATATATATAGAGAGAGAGAGAGAGAGAGAGAGATAGATAGATAGATAACATTAATTTAATAATAGCAACAAATAAGTTGAACATTTAAGTTTTGATCCTCTTCTGGGTGAACGCACACGGCGTTATGTACACGTACACGTACACGACGAAAAGGACTGGATAATCGAGGTCGTGTTTTTGTTAGAGATTGTTAGGGTAAGACTTTCCCCGACCCCAGCCGAAAAAAAAGAGGAAAGAAAAAAAAATGTTCACGGGGACGAAGGGGTATAGTCTATTTTTAATCTGTCGTGGTTTGAAAGTAACATTATTATTTTTGGCTATATTCTTATTTTATGCGTAAACTGCAGGATATGATTTAACTTGTAAAATCGTTGATGCCCACTCTCACCAAATGTTTCACGGTCATGTCACTGACCAAGTTAAAAAAGAAAACACGTTTTTTGATCTTTTCTTTTTTTTTTCATTGCATTTAGTTTACTCGTGTTCAACTTTTCTTTGCAGACAATTTACTCAATGCCAAAATCTAAAATTTTGTCAAGGTTATCAGATGGTCTTTGTTTTTTTTTCTTTTGATTCGAATCAGGAAATAAACAAATTTGCTGTAGTTAGCAACAAAAGGTAAGAAATTGTGGAGAACCGTGTATGATAACCCCCCCCTATTCTCCACATAGAAAATAAAATGTTCTTAAATTGAATCGGAAAAAAATATATCCTTTTTTTTTATTTCATTTCATTAGTTTGAGTTTTTTTCTCTCGAATATTTCCTGATTTTTTTTAATACGCACGTTGAAAAGAAACATTGAAAAACTACACACATATTAATAAAAAAAAGATATTTTCCCATAAAAAAAGAAATGACTGAAAAAAAAAATTGATAAAACAATAATTGCACATTTACAAATAATTTATAAAAGATCAATATTAAAAACTTATTGTAAAATATACAAATGATGAACTGACTTTTTTTTTTTAATTCTCGGCGATTTTATTATTTATATATTAATACGTTTGTACCTACCTACGTTTGGTTTGCATTATGCTAATCCTATTAGACACAGACTGTGTTGAGCGTCCAAGAGAAATCGAAAAAGGAGATAGAGAGTAAAACAGAAAGTGAGAGAGTAATATAGAGAGACAAAAAGAGTGTAACACAGAGAGAGATGACTCGTGAGGAGTTAAATCATGTTTCCTGAACTAATGATCTGTTGAGGACAATTGAGTATTTTTAAGAGAGACTGTCTTGCTTTTCTTATGACATTTTTATTAGTCTTTTATTTGGTATCACCCGATGCAAGGTGGTGCAGCTACTAAGACATCAGGGGTTACAGGGTGTAGAAAAATTAGGAACAGAAACATTAATGATGAGGAGGAAGCGGAAAGAGTAATCAGGAGTAAAATGGATAGCGATTGACATTGCATTTACATTTTTGCAGATTAAAGTTGGCTGGAAAGCATGAAGCCGGAAGGGAGTTCCACAAGCAAGAAGTGCGAGAGAAGAAACTGTTAGCATAGAACTTACGACACCAATCTAGTTCTGTGCTTAAATTTAAAAACTCTAGATTCCATAACGAAGAGTGATATTTATTTCTGCTATGTACAGAAAATGTGGCACAATGCAAAAAAGAGGAATGGGGGGAAAGGACAGTCTTGTTCTGTCTTAACGTTAAACTTAGCTAGCCACAAACACTGACTCAAACATACTACAATATTCCTTATGCCACAACAGCGCATTCTTACTTACCTTTCTTACTACATTCACCATAATACCTCATTGTCTCTATGAAAATCCTAAATAGTCCCTGTGTTGGGTATGACGATAAGCTACATCTGCATCCAGGGTAAGACAATAAACTACATCCAACAGCAAGGCCTCTGATCAAGAAGCTTTGAGGAGCGTGGAACCACCTCTTAATTGCTGGTGTTCGCAGGTCCACCCTGACCCAGGGTGGTAGCACCTGTTAGGGTTCCAGCTACGGGCAAATAGTTAACCCCAAAAATGAGGTAAAAAGCATTATAAAAGTTTAAAACTAGGTTTTAATACCAGAAATACTTTATAAAAATTATTACCAGAAATAAATTATTGAAGAAAAAAATCTATTACCAGCAATACATTTTTGAAAAAAGAAAATATTACCAGCAATACGTTTTTGAAAATAATATTACCAGCTATACAATTATGAGGAAAAAAATATTACCAAAAATAGATTTTTGACAAAAAAATATATTACCAAGAAAAAAAGTTGTTGGCATTAAATGACCCATTGAGGTTGATATGCTGTAAAAAAAATAAACTAAACTTAACTACTCCCCATATGTAATATTCATTGTCTGTGCGGGAAGGGGAATAAAACAACAATTTAAATCTAGCCCCACTGAGTATTTACAATATGAAAAACAAAACCATTATGAAGAGCTCATCTGAACAATTATCATGAAAGTATTTATAGAAAAGACACAGAGAGGCAACTTTATGCTTGTGGGAAAGTGACTGAAGCCGAGCTGCCAGATCAAAACTAATAATATTGCTGATTCTTCTATAGATTTTATCAAGGAGCTCAATGTAAATAGCAGGAGCACTGGACCATATGTAGTAACAATATTCTAAGCATGGATGAATATATAAGACATAACTATCTGGGAATGATCATGGGTTGGAAAGTACCGATTACAGCATTACAAAATTTATTAGTAAATCTAAGTCGTACTAGTTATTATTATTATTATTATTATTATTTATTGTTCTCTTTTTCTTCCCCATAAAAATCTGATTTTCCTATCGGATAGTAGACTGTAGACGTATCATGCTAAGGGCTTTCAAGACAACGAGAGATATTTTGTGCTGGTCCCTCTCCTTACCAATCAGAATGCAATTATATTGATTCACCATCATCATGTACTCTCTAACCTGATCTTCAAGGAGAGATGGATTCATGCCTTTCTCAAGCTAAAACTTGATTCCCTGATTGTTCCCTTTTGAGTGATACACCCCATCAGGCCAAATCCACAACTGCAGTCGACCTTTAAAACAAAATCTTAACCTAACAATATAGACTTTTTTCTTCATATAATTTTATTTGATGCACAAAAAAAGGGATGAATTCTAATTTAAAAAACAATTCTAATTAAACAGGTTTTGTAGGTAAAAGAAAAAAAAATGACACTTTTTTTTTTCATAAAATTTTTGGAAGTCAACATTCTACGTCATAACCAAACATGACGTTTTATCACGACAAGAAGTTTATTTGTAGTTTGCCTGATAATGGTGTTGTTTGAAACACTCTATTTTGCAGCTTACAAGATGCTGCAGCTGGGAAGATGCACCCTAATATTGGAAAGAAATTTCTCAGAAAAAAACGTCCTTCTCATACAACAACACATTCACCATGAGTCCCTCACATACTGGCATCACGTATTGTTTACATTAATCACTCGACCAATTTTGTTTGGCAATGATATACTAGTCGAGTGCAGAAAGGCTCCTGCTGCTGCTAGTAAACAGAGCATGTTTAAATTTGTGGCTTGGCTCCAGGAAGGTTTATAGTCTCGGAAATACTTGTAACAGCTAAATACTGAGGTTACATCATATAAAAGGCTGAATTAGGTAGCCAACATTATCGTGTAATGACTCAACATACAAATCCACGTCCCTGTCAGTCAAGCCAATTTGGTGACCGTCCAAGCTTCCTTAAGCCTGGGCATTACCTTAAATTCATCTTGGTATTCTTTTTATGAAAAAAGTGTGCCTTGTAAGCCCTAAAATACAGTAACCCCAAATTCAATGGTTGGCCATATTTTGGATCAGCTGCCATTCATTTCTGGTTCTGCTACTTGAGCACTCTCGCACGTCTTGCCTGGAGGAACTCTCTTCCAGCTTCTTGCTTTCTTGTCAACTATGATGTTTGAATTAGATAGATAGCTAACATTATAGTGTAATGACTCAACATACAAATCCACGTCCCTATCAGTCAAGCCAATTAAGTGGTTGTCCAAGTTTACTTAAGCCTGAGTGTTGCCTTACATTTGTCTTGGAAGACACACACATTTTCTCCAAGGTATTTTTTAAGAAGAAAAAGTGTGTCATATAAGCCAGAAAATATGGCAATTTCAAGAGAAATG